>NW_019167926.1:16787899-16842012 GCF_002303985.1 Durio zibethinus | reverse complement strand
TTAAAACTAAGACTGCAAATTACCCTTGGACTACCGTTACCTTTTTAACCTAAAAGCGAATCATTTTATTGAATTTTTAGACAGTTTTGAATGTTGGATCTTGCAGGACCTCATATATTTCTGGCTCATAACAACTCCATAAATTCTTCATTTGATTTTTTTTTTGTCCTAAAAATCTAACAATCTAGCTTTGATTAGATCTTTGACTTTGTATTTCAATTTAGGGCAGTTCTCTATTAATTGTCCTTGATTGCTATTATGGCAATCACACCGTGCATGGATGTCATACCATCTTGGGTAAGAAGGCTTTAGAGGTTCTAAATTCACAAGTTTTAAAAGGTTTCTATAGACCATTTGGGGTAGTAGTATAGAGTGAGTCATGAGACTTGGTTTAATCTAACTCCTCGCTTGCTTTTTTTCTTGATCCCTTTGAACAATTTGTCTTTTGGCTAGGCTTTGTAACTGATTTAATAATGGATGTAGTGATTGGGCTAGGCATATAAGCAAGTGTTTAGAGGACATATATTGATGAAAAATTGATGGTTTTGGCTAATAAGTATAATAGATTAATACCTCATGAGCTTGATGCACTGGGTAATGATAAAACAAAGTGAAGTTTCCAAATTGTTACCCCCTATGGCTTTCAATCTAAGTTGCATTTTTCATCGTCATTCTTATATCAGTATTCTCCCATCCCTTAAGCTTACCATTCTTGATTACATTTTCTATTATCTTTTCAATAAGCACCATATCAGTAAAGTTTTTTGTGACGTGACCAATGAGCTTAACAAACTATGAGACTTGAAGGGTATTGAAAGAATACGATAATTGTTTCCTTTTAGGTCAATTGGTGGTTGCACTTGGGTTGCAAAGATCCCTCTATATGTAGGCCATACTCTTTGAAAGTCTCAGTAGCTCTTTTTCCCATATTATATAGGGTCAACCTATTTGGCACATACTTTCCACATGTTTATATTATACAATAAAACCACTAGTCAGATCTTCAAGAATAAATTTTTTCTGGTCTAATACACATACCATCTTGTTGTAGATCTGGTTAGACTATCATAGAAGCAATGCATCAAAAGTTTATCACTGTGGGTTAAAGCCAATCATTTTCTTACAGTACATTATAATATGTGCCAAATAATACTTTGTTCCATCATACTTCTCGAAGTCAGAAACCTTAAACATTGTAAAGATAACCAATTAGGAACTAAGCTAAGCTCATTGGCATCAACATTCCCAAAGACATTTCTTCCTTTTATTGCCCTAAGTCTTTCTTTCAATAAATTGCACTTGTTTTTCATTTTCATACTCTCTACCAATTCAGACACCCATTTTAGCTTCTTTCATTCTTTAGGATCATCCAGGTTAGGTATCATGATGGGATTATAGAGAATAGACTTAAGATTAACATTTATTTGAGTCGAAGATAGTCTGGCAGAAGTACCAATATAAATATAAGGTGGATGGTTTGTTGATGGTGCTTGTGTAGTATAGGGATTCTAGGCATAAAGACATGTGAACTTAGGTGGGTGCAATGGTTAATTGATAACAACTTCTTCCTCGTCTTTAATGTTTCACTAATTCTCTTTCCTTTTGAAAGCCCTAACAAGATCTACTTCAACTTCATTAACTATCTTTCAACGCCTTACCATATTTCCACAACCATTTCTTTCATCTTTTCTCGAGCTTATTCAACCTTTTCAATCTTGTTGTCATTTTTATTCTCCATGATTCTGTATATGTATAAGTGAGGAACAAACTATCTTCCTTTTTAGGATACACTACCCTTAGAACTTTTAAAACCTTTCCTAATTTTTCCTTTTGATGTCCATTAAGAAGATGTTCTATTATAGGGTTTTAGACTAAAAAATCCATGTTATTACTCTTATTAAATGAATGCTTCCAAAGAATATATAACTTTACATGACACATAAAACATGTTTGTGAATGCATGAATATGATAATGATGCAAAAGGATATTATGAAATACAAAGATCCTTAAGACAATGGATTTTCATATGTACAACGTCCAAACGATAAAAACACATCACTTAATATATAAATAGAGTTTAAGTGTAATTATTTATTTAAAATCTCGTTTTTATTTTTCTTTGTTTAATCTTATTATTCCTTGTCAAAGAATACCATTAAACTTAATAAAAATAAAATTTCCTAAGTGCTCCATTCTCTATATAGCATTCAAGAATAAATTAGTCATATGAGATTTTGTGCAATTCTTAATTTTGGAATGATTTTTGTGTTAGAGTAGTTAGGATAAGGGTAGTTTAGTCATAATGGAATTAAATTTTGAGGTCTTAAGGTTTAAGGAGTTTCAATTTATGTGGAAATGTTTACATTTTAGACTTTGGATTTCAAGGTTTCAGATTTAGGTTTGGATTTTGCATGAGAACTCTCCTATAATTAAACATTTTAGTGGATTTCAAGCAAACCACTTTTCATGATTTTTCAAAAATCAATTTATTAATTCAGAAGACAAAAAATGCATTAGTGATACTAAATAAATGAATGCTACATTAAAGTGACTTAAATGATCATTTTATAAATGGTTATGCATTAAATCTACAATTATTAAACAAGCACAAATTCATCATATAAACATTAGATCTATGTTAATGCATTAATAAGTAGTAGTAGTAATAGTACCTAGTAGTAGTAGTAATAATAATAATAATAATAAATAATAATAATAATGTGAAATAAATAACCTTAACAAACTAACATAGAAGACATGACAATATAACTAAATGTAAACTATAAAATATGTAAACTAAAAAATAAATTTAGTATGCAACACACAATTTGAAGAATCTCAATAACCAAGGTTTTTACTAAAAGTGATGAACAAAAAGTCAAAGGAAGGGTTCTATTTATTTCACGACAACTGAAAATCCCATTTTATGGTTTTCCACACTTTGTTGTTTTTTAAACACTCATATCTTTCTATTCTTAATGCCTTTTGAATTTTATAATGAAAGGCCCCTCTTTTCTTCATCAAACACCAATTAAAGACAAAGAAAACAGTCTTGAATTTCAAAGAAACAACCCCCCAATGGTAGAATTGAAACTCCCATAAAAAAGCCATAAAAAACTTTATTTGTCATGATTTGAACAGCTCCTACACTTTACCATAAAAACTTTAATCTTTATCATAAAAACTAAACTTAAGAGCTTAAAACTTGAGCCAAAACATCTTTAGATAGCTAACAAGAAGACAGAACTAAAAAACCATTTTTTAAGCACTAAAAGGTCTAAGCTTTAAGCTTTCAAAACAACCATTATGGATAAAACCAAAAAAAAAATCATAAAAACCAATTTTGAGCAAGGAAAATAGAACAAAAATGAAGCTTCTTGACCGAAACTGAATCATTCATGAAGTTGGTTTTAAAACAAAATTAATGAAAAAAAAATTCAATACAAAGCTCCCATGGATAGCCATGTAAACCAGGAAACAAATCTTTTAAACTTTAGAACCCTTCCTTTTCATTCATGGAAAATGTTTACATTTTAAAACCAAGCACCCCATTTTTGACACAAATCCAAGTAAAGAAAAGAAGGAAATCCATGTTTCTTGAAGTTCCATGTATAAAGACAATCAAAAGAAATAAAGATAAACAAAAGCTACCTTAATTTTTCCCAACTTCTATCTTTCCACCTTTTTTTCTCCCCTTTTATTCCTTTTTTTTTCGCCTTTCCTTTCTCTTTTTTTTTCTCTCTTCCACCCAACATAACTGCTTTTTGCTGCTTAAAACCTAAAAAAAAAAAAAAAAAACTCCTTAATGGCCCTTGAATCAAATCCCATTAAATGGCACAAAGTCATTTGTCTTCTTTTGTTAAACTTAGTGGGTAAGCTCACAATGTGGGCCACTAGATTAGTATCCTTTAAAATCTACTAGTCCTTATTATTCACAACATATTCATTTAGCAGTATGTGTAGCAATCCCTTTATTGCATGTGAAATGATAATTTTGTCCTTATTAGTGTTTTTAGACATTTTGCATAATTTTCTTGGAAATTATGATCCCATCATTGTTTTCATGATTTTAATACACTAAAAATCATAAAATAATATGAAAATATGATCTAAAAGTTTTCATGAAAAACTAACCTTAGGAATGTCAAATTATAAAAATACATTTAAAAGGGCATTTTAGTAATTTGACACCTTTCAAGGTGCGATTCACTATTTTCAATGCCCCAAAAATCATGAAATAATATAAAAATATGATCTAAAAGTTTTCATGAAAAATCGACATCGAGAATGTTAAATTATGAAAATATCTTTAAAGGGTATTTTGGTAATTTTATGTTTTTCAATGTGTAATCAAGGTTTTTAATGTCTATAAATCATAAAAATATGAAAATATGATCTAGAATTTTTCACAAAAATTCTATCTTGAAAAGATTAAATTACAAAAATATCCCTAAATGGTATTTTTTTTAATTTTACATTTTCCAAGGTGCGATCAAGGTTTTTAAAGCATAAAAAATCATGAAATAATATAAAAATATTATTTGGAGTCTTTCACAAAAATCCAACATCGAGAAAGTCAAAATTATAAAAATATTTCTAAAAGGTATTTTGGTAATTTTATCATTTCCAAGGTACAGTCAAGTTTTTAGTGCATCAAAATCACAAGAATATTAATTCTAAGCCTTGATAATCCCTTAGGTTGTAAATTTCAAGGGTTAACCCAAGTTCGACCAAATTTGATCGATTTTAACCAGTTTTGATTTTATTTAACTAAGTTGGACCACAAGGCAGTTAAGTCAAATTGATCTTGAATTTAATTTCAAAAATTTATCAACATTGGATTCAACTAAGCTAGACTTTAAAGGCTAAACAGTTAGTTAGAATTGTCTGAATAAATTAAGTGTCTATAATTAAAGCTTGAATTAAAGTTCAATTAAACTCAATTAAGTGAAGAAGTAAAGAAAGAATAGGTAAACAAATCTCCCATGTAAGGCATTTGAGCAAATGCACATTAGTTTAGGCTTAATGAAGCTTTTTGCATAAATGCATCCAAAATGAGTCCAAAAGCTCTCATTTTTATCTTTTCTCATTTTTTTTACAACACATTGAATATTTTATGCAATTAGGAGTATTTTTGTCAAATTTGTTAATGAACAAGCAAATATTCATCATAAAATTCCCTAAAAAGATATGATAAATCACTAAAATTTTAGTATAATCATGTATCAATTGGTTAATTTAACAAAAAAAATAGTATTCGTCATACACCTAAAGTTTAAATCAATTTGATATTTTTATCATATATATGAATTTGAGAATTTTTTTTCTAAATATATATTTAACGACTGAAATTTTTATACCAGATAAATAGTTAAACATTTTATGTTGACTCAAAATTTGGACATGAATTTATTTACATGAATAAAGTATGAAATAAAACAATCATGTTAAGTAAATATAAAGTGTATAAAAAATTATGAAACGTATACAATTAAAGTATTTTTTCATCGATATAAGTAGATGTTTCCCTTACATATATATACACACACAAACATACATATTTGTCACTAACAATTACCCTATGATTTTAAGCCTATAATGATTTTTGTTACATTTTTTTATTTTATAACTTTTTTCAAAGTATATATTACTTAATTTTATAAAATTTTTCAATTAATTTTTACTTTGGGCACAATGCTCACATTTTTTAATCATTTTTAATGGCTATGTAAAAACATAATTTGACATGTATAATTAGTATGAATAAAATATGAAATACAATTGTCAAATTTAAAAATATAAATCGTATAAAAATATGTAAGTGCTTCCTCTTTGTATGCATATAAAAATATTTAAATTTGTAAATGATATTTGCCATGTACTTTTTTTTAACTTGTAACTTTTTCTTTCGAGTGTACATATTATTAATTTTATGATTTTTTAATTCGTTTTGCTTTTGCTCGCATTTTTATCTTTTTTAATGGTTATGTAAAAATATATTTATCTCTTTAACAAAAATTTTTTTTCTAATCAACATGCTATAATTTATGTAATAATTAATAAATTACTTCTTAATTTTTATAATAAAATAATAATCAATTAAAATATTTTAACAATTATTTTATTACCTATTTGAATAACCAACTTTTTAATATATTCAATTACTCCATGATAAATGTTCATTAATATTACTCAATTATTACATAAAATAATTTTTCTCATTAATCAATACCTAAATCATGCTTTAAACTCTCAAACTCAAAATTAAAATATTTTTAATGAATTTATAATTTTATTTTTTTAATTTCTATAAATATTTATATAATATATTATCTATGCAATGTATCATATAATTAAATGAATAAAACTAACCAATGCATTGCACTACTCACAAAATAAATTTAAAAATATTATGTAAAATCTAAAATAATATAAAATATATCCAAAATCACTTTTGTACGAAATCATTTGAAACCATGCTAAGAAGTATTTGTTTATTATAGATTAATATTAACTTACATTCTTTAATATATATTAATTAATTATATAATATACATTCTAACTGCCAATAAAGTAGTAGCTCATATGGCATATATGCTAGTGAAATTTTGAAAGTTTTAAGTTTTAGAAGATTTAGACGTGTAAGATGAATTAAACAGATAGAGTTTGGGATTAATAGCAGATCAAAAATCAAAAGAAATATATTCTAACTTCATTTTTTCACAATTAATCACTTATATTTATTTAATATATCTATACTACACTAGATGAAAAGAGTTCCCTGAGGATTCTTCATATGACACTTATCCAATATTGTTAAATTATCATTGTAATCTTATTCATCGTTTTTGTTTTTAATTATTTTACTTTATTTGTATGTTTATTTTATTTTTTTTTTTATTTAATTATTTTTGTATTTTTAAATTTATTTTAATTTGTTACTTATTTAAATTAGGATAGATTTTGATTAGTTAAAAAATAATAATTCTTTAAATTTAAAAAATATAATAAAATTTTGAAAATAAATAAATATATTCCAATGATGAAATTTTAATAATCAAAAGTTGATTTTCTAAGAAACTTCTATATAAGACATTTTTAAATTTTACCCAAATTAAGGAAAATTTTAAAAAAAAATCAATAATGATAATTGTTATTAATTTTTGAGCCAAAAATAAAATGTATTAAAATTTTGAAAAAAATAAAAATTATTTCAAAGATGATAAAATTTTGAAATTAAAAAAAATAATTTCGAAGATAAAATTCATAAAAATCATGAATAATTGATTTTCTACGAAAATTTTATATGAAAATGTTTTTAAAATTTGACCCAAATTATAAAAAAAATTTAGATAAAGTTTTAATAATGATAATTGACATTTATTTTGGCAATAATAAATAAAAGTGAGAAATTTATAAAAATAATAAAATAAATTTTAGAACTAAAATTTAGACTTTAAAAAAAATAATAAATTCAATAATGAAATTTTTAACAATTATGAATAATAATTTTTTAAGTTTTTAAGGTAGAAAATATTTCTAAATGTGATTCATATGGTAAAAATTTTCATTAAATAAAATGATAAAATAATTTAATTAACCATCATGTAGTGGGATATAAATGTAAAATATATATAAATAATTATCGAGTCATTTCTGAGTCTTCAATTAAGAATCATTTAAAAACATAACTATTGGGCTACACATGAGTCTTCAATCTAGACTCATTTTAAAAAAATATATTTTATTTGTGCTCAATCCATATAGCCAACTTGATATTTTTATTATAAATTTTTAAAATTTTGAGTACAATTTCGGGTGATCAACTTTAAACAAGTTTAATTCAATCCAAAGCCCTATCAATTAGAATCCACTCAAAATCAAATACAAATATATATATATATATATATTCACTTATATTAGTATAATTTTATATTTTTTGAATCATTGAATCAAAATTATTAAATTTAAAAAAATTATTTTCATTCATAAATTTAATCTCAAATGAATTATAAATTTAATTTTGATATAAAATTTTAAAAAATATATAAAAATTATACTAATGTAAGTGAATTCCTTATCTAGTTATATATTAAAAGTTAAAAAATCACTTAAACAAAATATTTTTTCTCAAGCAGCTGCAAATGGTTTAAATGGACCCAAACATAAGTTTGAAGTCTCTGTGTATCTGAGTGTATCATCCGACAAGTAATTGGAGTGTTGAAGGAGAATCGGAGTTTTGAATTTGTTTGGTGAATATGATGATGATGAGGTGTTGGAAAATCGCTTCTCTTCCTTCTTCTGCCATTGAGTAACCCCAAATCTGTCAATTCTATTCCCTTCTCTTTGTTGAATTGTTTTTCTGCTTTAAATAAGGAAAGCCCTCTCTTTTATTCTAAAAAATCTTACTTCTCTACCACCCCCTGCAAGAAATCCAAGTATGTGCTTGATAAAATTGATGATGCCTTGGCTTTGTTCGATCACATGCTTCGTACCCATCCCCGCCCTTGTAATGTTGAATTTAATAAATTATTTTCAGCCATTGTTAGAATGAAGCATTATGAAATTGGTATTTCTCTGTTGAGACAAATGGAATTGCTAGGAAATCATCACAGTGTTTCTACTCGTAGCATTTTGGTTAATTGTTTTTGCCGCTTGCATCGTATGGATTTTGGGTTTTCTGCTTTGGGGGAAATGTTGAAGCTGGGCATTCAACCTAATGTTATAACATTCTCCACTTTGATCAATGGCCTCTGCATTGGAGGTAAAGTAGCTCAAGCTTTGAGGTTGTTTGATGACGTTTTTGTTAGAGAAGTTGTCAGCCTAATTTATTTACCTACAATTCGATAGTCAATGGTCTTTGTAAAATAGGTGAAACTACTAGTGCTATTAGATTGCTGAGGACCATGGGAGAAAGAGGTTGTGCACCGAACACTATACCATTCAACATCATAATCGACAGCCTTTGTAAGGACAATCATGTAACTGAGGCGTTTAATGAAATGAGAGGTATAAAGGAATTCCACCTGATGTTGTCACTTATACTTCTTTCATTCATGCTATATGTAATTCATGTCAGTGGAAGGAAGCTACAGCATTATTCAATGAAATGGTGGCTACCAATTGCAGACCCAATGTGATCACATATGGTAGTGTGGTTGATACACTTTGTAAAGAGGGTAGGGCTTTAGAGGCTCAAGCTATTCTTGAGAGAATGATTCAACAAGGTATAGAGCCTGATATAGTTACATATAATTCATTGATGGATGGATATTGTTTACGAGGTGAAATGGACGAGGCTAGAAAAGTATTCAATTCAATAACCAATAAGGGTTGCACACCTGACGTAGTTAGTTACAGTATCATTATTAATGGATATTGTAAAGCTAAAAGGATAGAGGAGGCAGTGACACTTTTTCATGAAATGACTCGAAATGGATTAATCCCTAATGTTGTTACTTTCAACACTCTTATTAACGGTATGTCACAAACTGGAAGACTTGCTGTTGCACAAGAAATTTTCAAAGAAATGTATGCTTATGGTCTAGTACCAGATGTGATCGCTTACTCTTCCTTGTTGTATGGCTTATGCAGGCATGGTCATATTAATGAGGGATTGGGATTTTTTCGTGCAATGCAGAGCAGTGGGTTAGAACCTGATATTGTCCACTATAATATCTTAATTGATGGCTTGTGTCTAGTTGGGCAACTTAAAGTTGCTAGGAAATTATTTTATGCACTCACAGTCAAAGGGGTACACCCTAGTGTTTACACATATAGTACAATGATCAAAGGACTTTGTAAAGAAGGGCTGCTGAATGAAGCATATGAATTGTTTAGGAAAATGGAAGTGGATGGTTGCATGCGAGATAGTTGCTCTTATAATACCATGATCCAAGGATGTCTTCACAACAACGACATATCACAGGCAATACAAATTCTTCATGAAATGGTTCAGAAAGGATTTCTGCAGATGCATCCACAGCAGCCATGGTAGTGGATCTATTATGTAGTGATTCAACAGGTGAATGTTTTTGTGCACTAGTTCAGAAATTGTGAATGCTATCGAAGTGTTAATATGGAATAATCTCCTCTCAATCGACATTGCTGCAGTAAATCTAGACATGATTTATGATGTGTACCTGCTAGTAAATATGCTAAGCAGTCCCAAACTGGATAGTTTGGATTCATAAAGTTAAACCACCAAATAATGGTGGGGAGAGTTTCTGCTTCCAACTGTTGGCAGATCTTGAAATGGATATGGTGGTTGTAATTGTGCTTGAGTCTTGGAATCATAGATTTTAAGCTGTAGCAACAAATGATATTTATTGATGCACCTTTTGTTCTGTCCTGAATTACTAAATTGTTATTGTTGTAATCTAAATACATTTCGTTTTGAAATAGAGTTTTATGGATGGTGAGAATTGGAGGTGGAGAATTCCCTGTAATCAAGGAATCTGATTACCTTGTTAATGGCAAATTTTGTGTTGACAAAGGTGCATCTCCTAAAATGTTGAATTGCCTTCTGTAAGTTTTTTTTTTAATGTAATTTTCATTAGATCACAAATGATGGGAAGGCATTCCTCTACTCAATAACATCACATAAGACTCCTCAAAGAAAGTGCATATTTTGCAAAGTCTGTGTTGCTGCTCGTGTAAACAACTTTGAACTGTGGAATTCATAACTGAGTAGCTCGGCATCGTTTATCAGAGAAAAGTTTTGAGCTTCTGAGTTTAGCTGATTAATACTGCTGAGTGCATCTCCTCAATAATTACAGACTTGAATCCCATATCCTTTGTGACTACAATGGCCTTAGTTGCCGCTAAAGCTCTGCAGTTATAGATCTCTGACTCGTTTGTCAGTAGTTGAGCATGTTCCTAAGACGAGTCCAGTTTCACCCCTGATCACCACACCATTTCCGCGTAAGCCTTGCTCTGGTGCTTTCCATCTAGCTACGTATCCCATAGAGTTAATTGCAGTGCTTATCTGGGCTCTTTTATAGTCTTCCAGATATTTGGCAATAAAGGCAGCTGTTTTCTCTGCTTTCCTGCTCCTGTTGCTCTTAACTGCTAGATTCCTGCTACGCCAAATCGCCAAGAAAGCTACCAATCCAACTTGATACATTGGACAGCCATCCCTTTCGAGCTTCATGTTCGCACATTACCAGGCATCATCCACATAGACACTATCCCCATACTTCCCTTGCTAGATTACAGCCTGAAGCATGCGTCACTGTTTCTTCTTGTTGACCACATGTCGGATACATCATTTGAGCTTCAATTTTCGATTTCCTGAGGTGCCAAAAACAAGTAGAATTCCATTGTTTAATCTCCAACCAAACACTTTAATTTCGTTTGGAACATCCACCCTCCATAGCTTGTGTCAAAACTTGTCGTCTGCTTGTCCATCTTCCTGTTCCATTGCAATTGTAACAGCAGAATGTATCTGATTCAATGATATTCTGAGCAATCCAGATGCTTTTCGATGGATTTGTGCTTAAGAAAAAGATGAGTTAGGAAAACCAATGAGTTTGGTTTTTTCAACAAGTGCCTCATGTAAATTCCTTTAGTATATTTAATATTAAAATATTACTATAAATAATAATTTAATTAATCTTAAAAATTATTTTAACACTCTTGAGTAAAACCCTTTATTGTTATTTATAATAAAATTAAAAAAATAAAAAAGTTGAGCTGCGTGAATTTATAGATGGACTACAATATTTTTACTTAACTACCATTGGATTAACAAAAAAAAAAAAGTAGAAAAAAGATGTAGCAAATATTCATATCCTAAATTAAAATAAATAAATAAACAAATAAATGCCCTATGAATGAAATAATTTTTTATAAATTTATCTTGTTACGGAATAAATTGTTTTGAATTGAATCTAACATGTTTTGAATGTAAATCTAAACGAAAAAACTAAAAATGGACAGCTCAAACAATATAAAAACAGTAGCTAAAATAAAAAAACTGAAAATAATTACCTTACAACCAAAATAACTACCTCCTAACTTCCAACAATAGAAAGATCTAGAAACTTCCAAAATTTGATCCAAACAGCTTCTAAATTGCAAGAATAGGAAGTAAACAAAGATTGAAACATAATGGAAAGGCAAGTAATGAAGAAAATCGCAAGTAATAAGAAAATGTAAATCGAAACAAAAAAATTTAAATATGGAATTTAATCGAGCATTGAGAAAAAATTAGATCAACACTTTTACAAATCAAATGAACTGGAACTGGGCTAAAGTAAACTAAATCTACAAGATTACTATCAAATTCAACAAAGAAATCAAAGAAAACAATAAAAAAAATCCAGCTCAATAAACTTGATCAAAAACCTAATGCAAAGAAAAGCAAAATAGAGTAGTTAACAAAAATTCATCTAAGTAGAATTGAAAAACATGAAATTAAGAGCAAGCAATTGAACACATGAATTAAGAAGTGCTAAGCTATAAAAGATTGGACTAATTGCCCAGCTAGGAGGGGAGAGTCTTCAAGTATTGTTATTCACTCATTCATCAACTTTGCTACTAGATCCAACCAAAAATTTTTGGATTTTTCTAGAATTTTGTGGATTGAGTATAAATGCGATCTTTTATAGATTTAAAGAAACATAAATTGAGAATGTATAGAAAAAAAATTTGGATTGAAACTCACAAGATTTCAATAAGATCCAATGCAAAAACCACAACTAGTTCAATTGAAAAATCAACCAAACAGATTTGAGATCCAATGTAAACACAAGAAATTGAACAAGAAATCTTAAAGAACTTGAACTTTTATCGATTGAATCTTATAGTGCATGTAAAATAAAGGCAAGAAAAATAAATTTTGCTGGAAATTAAAATGATTTACTCCCAAACAGCCCTCTAGAAGAACAAGGAGGAAACTATTTGAAGAGAAAAGAAAGTAAAATGTAAAAAAGTAAAAAGAAAAAAAAAACTAGAAAAAATGGAAAAGTCTCTTCAAATGACCAACCATCCCTCCTATTTATAGGCCAAGGATGAGGTGTTTCAACCAATAAAATTGCAGGAAAATTCCAGCTAAGATGCCACATATTATGGATTTTTCCATGTTATCCATCTTGCTCCATAAGCTTCATTGTTTGTTTCTTTACTTCACTTCACTTCACTTCAAACTTCCTTCCTTTGATCTTGTGAGCTCTAAAAAGTCATAATTATATCCAATAAGAAGCCTCCAGATTGCCAACTAAACCGTTGCCCATTTACCTCCTCTTTCAATCCAAGAAATGGCACCAACCACACTTGAGCATCACCAAGTGCATCACACGGTTGTGGTTGATCCCTTGCTCCTATTTAAGGCACCAATTATAACAATTTTTTTTTTTCAAATTCCAGCCAAATGAGAACCATTTAATTATCAATTTAGCCATGCAAATTCCTAGCTCCAATTGTAGCTTCTACACCTTACCAATGCAAGTGACACCATTCTAGCTCATGCAAATTTATTACAAAGGTGACAAAGCACTAGTGAACTAAAATAGATATATTCACATAAAAATGTGAAAGTTATTGTCGTAACGGTTTTGGGACCGTTAAATGAAAAATTTTAAAAATTACAAACATAGAATCGTCACTAATCTTTTTGTGTTAGATGTGAATGCCACCTAAAAAAGTTTATCTTTTTAATAAAACCAAAGAAGGAATTTAAGGTTTATCAAAAAGGTATTTTTGATCTTTGAAATAGAGTTGGGTTTGAAAGTACAGTTAAGCTGAAGAAGGATTAGCACTTTCACAATGTTTGTTAAAAAAACGATATCAATTAATCATTTGTTATCTTTGGTTTTGGATGAAAATGGTTTCCAGTTGAAATTCAATAATAATTCATTTCACTTTTAAAAAAGAAGATCAATCTTATTAAAAGTCTTTGTTTAGGAATATTGAGAAAATTTTTAAATTAAAAAATTACATTAAAATTCTCTAACATTTAGGCCAAATTTAAAGATAATCCTTTCCATCTAAGATTCACAATGATATTCTTTTAAAATAACAATATCATTTGAAGATAATAATTATTGGTGACTCTCCAACATATAGGCAAAATATCAAAAATTATTTCCTTTAGAATATTATTTTAATTTTATTTTAAAATCTATATTTTTTTAATAACATTTTCCATTAAAATAATGTTTTATGTGAAAAATTGACGAGGCTAAATAAAATAATTAAAAAACATAGTTATGCAAAATAAATGCAAGTTACAATTTTAAAAAAAGATATACAAATGTGTGTCATGCATAATGATAAGATGCGATTTTAATATTAGATCCTTAAATATAAAGAAATCATCTGAACTCTTTATAACACACAGCTTAGAACTAGATGTGAAAACAACATTTACATACTTCTCTTCCAATTATTTCAATAGACAACAGGTTCAATCAATACATCTGTTTTAGGATCAAATAAACCAACTTAATAACATATTTTCTCTAGTAAGCTGATCAATAGTTCTTCATTTATCAAATATGTAGGACGAATCCAAATCTCCGAAATACAAATTACATATATAGTATAATATAAATTTTCAATTTCATAGCATTAGCTATTCAATGGCACACCATAATTTAAAAAGCCCTCAATTTTAAGATACCATATCTCACACCAGTCCAATAGGAACCGTACTTTACCTCTCAATTTGATCCTACATTCAAATTAAATTATTCAAAAAACACCCAAAACTGAAGCAACTCAGAGAAGATTTTAAAGCAAATTGATCTCAACACTGAAAAAATAAAGCAATAAAAAGAACTAGACTTTTCAGAAAAAGGAATAAAACACCACAAAAAAAAAAAAATTCACTCAAATAAACTGATACCATAACTCAAGGCAGATTAAAGTTCAAAACTTTAAACCCAAAAAAGATAGGAAAAAAAAAAGAGAGACTAACCTTTATTTTTAAGGGCCATCATGATATTGTCTGTAATAAAGATCCACTGGTAAGTACATCAGATCCTCCTTCTTCCCCTCACCTGTAAAAACAAATTCCTAAAACCCAATCGCATGGATCTATAGATAATTCTTTTGAATAACACATAAGATCATTTTTTTTTAAATAAAATATTTTTTTAATTATAAATTTGATAATTTTAAATTTATTCAAATATCAAACTTATTTAAATTATAATGAAAAATCAAATTAATCTAGAAATATATTTTTTAAAATTAAAAATATGAAATATGAATTTTGTCTTTTTAATAAATAATAATTTTAGTTGTTTACCAAATAATCTTATTTAAAAATTACTTAATTATCAAAATTATTCAAATATGTTTAAAAATTAACAAGAATAAATTTATTCAAATCTTTCAACAATATTTTTTTTGTCTTAATTTGAATAAATAAAAATTTTGTCTTAATTTGAATAAATAAAAATTTATCTTTTCAAAAATTTACATAAGATATTTAAAATTCAAACAATTTTACGCACGACATTAAAAATATAAATAATTTTTCTTATTAAATCTTTAAATAATAAGATCATCAAAAATATTATATTTATCTCAACTCTAATTATCAAATTTATATTTAAAATACATGCATAAAATTGGATTTAAAAATTTAAAATTCTTAATTGCCTCTAAAAATACTTCTACAAATTTAAAACTATAAATGTAATATGTTATATCGATTTTTTTTTTTCAGTTTACAACTTTTTTTCAAGATATATTCTATTACTATTACAATTTATTTTTTGTTTATAATTTTTTTCAAAATATATATTTTTTCTATTGCAATTTCGTTCTTACGAAAAAAATTTTTTTTAAGTTATTTTTTCGCATATCTTCTAATATTATTCATCTTTTGTATAGTAGTTTAATCAAGATTACAAAAGTGAAAGTATGTTAATATTTTTATTATTTAATTCATCTTTCAATAATATATATGTTTTATATGTTTTAAAAAGTCATATTTTATTTTTATTTGATATAATTTTACAATTATATAAATATATTGTAGACAAAAATATATAAAAAATTTATTTTTTTAAAAATAAGTTAATATAATTTTGAAAGAAATTAATTTACATGTATATATTTATATTAAATAAATAAAATTATTTCATGCATCGTAGTTGTTAATATTAAAAAAAAAACTAAAATCCCAATATTTTAAATTTATATAATATAAGTATTTATTATAAAACTTGACTCAAACTCTAATCATAAAGAAAAAAGAGCAATTGTCCCACAAAAAATCAAAATGTTTTGTGTATATCATTAATCAAAATCAAATTGATAAAGAAAGATTAAATTTGCATTTTGAATAAATAATGCATGTTAACAAGAATTACATCAATCAAATTAATTCATCAAAATATATATAACTAAAATTTAATATTAAAATATTGTTATTTAAAGGTCATTACTCAAAGCTGATGGGCAATCTATTTTTTTTCTTTTAACTAAACATAATTATAAGTTACCCTAATCGGCTAATCCTATTCAATTGAGAGCGACTAAGGATATCTAATTATAAAATAACTCATTCATTCTTAATTTTACTAATAAATGTTTTAAGAATAAATCATTCCTAATTTAAATAATCAATGTTTTAAGAATAAGCACAAATATTAAGGTTCAAATCTTATTAATAACACATGGGTCAAAGTATGTCAAAATTGATTTAATTGCTCTGGTTATTATCAATAACCAGGTTAATTCTAAAACTTGAAAAAAAAATTATGATTTTAACCAAATTTAAATGTCATTTGCTTTACCAATAAAAAAAATCGAAGAAAATTATCTTAGTGGCAAAAAAGATGTCTTGTCGTTTTAGAATCTTTAGATCTCAAAATATATTCCATCAACTTTTTTATTGATTTTGTTTGGTTTGTTTAATATTTTTTTTATCATAAAATGTATTAGTTAGTATGTATTTAAAATTATTTGGTCTTTTAAAATATATATATATATATATGGTTTTATTTTTAACTTTTATACCATGTAGCATGCAACTTCATAAAAAAAAAAAAAACAAATAGATAGAATTGATTTAATCATTATACTCATAAATAAGTAAAAGAAATAAGTGAATATAAACTTAATTAGAATCAATAAGCACCAATTAACATTTCTCATATATATAATATGTATACATATATATTGTATGATTTTTTTAATGTTTAAATAATTTACCCAATTAATAAGTTCTTTTTAACTTGTGATACAAACTTCTATTTAAAGACATTTATTAGTATAGAACATAGATAATAACAAATTGAAATCTCAAAATGTTTGAGTGTTGAAAATATCATAAGGTGTTATTTGAAAAGAATATATTCTATAAGGGTGTAAGTATAATTTAGTCATTTTATTTGGGACAAAAATTTAAAGAAAAAAGAAAAAATCTTGTGTGACTTGGAAGAGGTAACATATTAAATTTTGTTTTCAATCTCAAAGATCATGTTATGACATGATTGATTTTCAATCATAGTTTGATAAAAATTTAAGTGATTATTAATTAAAGTGTTTTCATAAAAAAAAATGACTTAATTGATTATTAATTAAGGCATTTCTTCTTTCAAATGTTTTAATTTCCACATATTAAAATTTTGTTTTCTGTCTTGTAGATCGTATTTTAATAATATGAACATTGTAAGGTCCTAATTGGACTTTAGTATGAACCTAATATTTTATCATTCAATAAGGCTTTTTCTATATGTAAAACACTTTAATTGATGTCTTCATTAATGTTTCAATAACTAATAGTTTCAATTAATTTATTTCAACCATATCTAAGCTCAAAGTAAATACTTTTCTATTTGAAGCAACTTCAGCTTCAACACTATTATTTAAATCTTTGCTTTGTTAAATTTAATCTTTGTTTTCTTTTTTTTTTTTTAAAGTAATGTATATTAATCTGATACCTATTTATCTGATTTGCATTACTTATTGTGATTTTAAGCAATAAATTACCATATTTGACAAAAAATTTTCCCAACCAAATTATGGTGTTCACTGCCTAAAATGCCTAAATGATTGAACAAATAGGCATCCAACCCTAGAAATGCATTAATTGATTATGAAAAGAAAATGAAAAAGATGATCCATTAAGGCGATCATAAACACAAAATGCCTTAATAGATTTATTTTATAAATTATAAAAAAGAATAAATTAAGACATTCATAATGAGAGACACCTTAATTAATATAATATTTATATATGAATCGTTTTACATCAATTAAAGCATTCATAATAGAAAATATCTTAATTTATCATGTTTTATAAATAAACAAATTTCAATTAAGGCGTTCACCTAAATAAATGCCTCAATTGATGCTATATTCAAAACATTAAAGAAATGTATCAATTAAAGCATTTAAAATAACAAACAACTTAATTAATAATATTTTAAATAATATAAAGTTGTCAATAAAGGCATTTATGTTAATAAATGCCTTATTTGATGATGTTATATAAATTATAAAACTAATAATTAAGATGATTATATTAACAAATATCTTAATTGATGATATTTTATAAATTAAAACAACAATCAATTAATATATATATATTTGTTGTTAAGGACACATTTATCATTTGAATATTTATTATTAATAAAATAAAATAAAAGATTATAAAAAATGTTATTAGAAAGATTATAATAATTATATAAAAATTAATAAACGTAAATTCTTTTTAATCAGACGAATCTAAATACAAAATATTTTAAAAATCAAATAAAAATTTTACTTTTTTGAATATTACATTTTTTTTTTTCTAAAATTCAATGTCCTTCTAATCAAATGGATCTTTTCGTTTAAGATTGTAAAGGACGCGTGTTGGTCATGGGGTGGCTCGTGAAAGGCAATGACGTAGTTGACATTAATGGTTTTAGATTTCTTTTTTTTTGCTTGAAATACCTTTGAAAAAAAAAAAAAAATCAAGATTGGAAGAACCTTGGCCGTTGATAACCCAAGAAAGATCTTTTGAAGACAATAATTTTGTAAAGTTTTAAATAGAAATTAAAATTTCATAAAAAAATATTAATGTAAATAAACAACAAAGTAATAGTAATAAAAAATAATTTAATATATGATAAATTATAAAATAATCCATACAGGAGAAATTGTTATATATAGATGCATTGAGTGTACTTTATTTTCAAACAAACATATTATTATTTTTATGCGGTCAAAGGGATTGGTGGGTTACCTTTTGCTAGGGCTCCAAAGAAGGTTAAAAATAAATATATGTTTTATATATTTTAATTGATATAATTAATTAATTTTTTTCAAATTTTATTTATTAAAATAAAATGTAAGATAAAATATGAAATTAGTTTTTAAATATTCTATTTAAAAATAAATATATTTATATCTTTATTAAAAAATTGACTTTGAATCTTCTTCTTTTAAAAGTTATAAAATAATAAAATTAAAAATGAATATAATTTTCATGGATTCTATATTTTTATATTTCAAAAGCTTTATTATTATTATTATTATTATTATTATTATTATTTGCTTAAAGAACACACAAGTAACCATCTAAAAATTCATAATTTTAACTGCCATGAAATTCTTTTATAACCCATAAGAAATTACACACAATGACGATCTGAGATTCGAAAATAACATACTATTTGGGTTCAAAAGCATATTCAATTTTATTTTATTTAATTCAATTAAGTATATTATTTTTATGCTCTTATTTTTTAAATTATCAAAATAATAATATAAATAAAATATCTTTAATAAAATATATAGTTTATTAAAATAAAATATAAGAATAAAAATAAAAAACAATTATAACATTTACATTATAATTAATATAATTATATATTATATTTTTATCATCACAAAATTAATAATTGAATGATATTTAATTCATTGTATTTGATTAAATGCATATTTGTTAGCAACATTTTTATTTTAGTTTTTATTTAATAAAATGTTTTAATCTCATATTGTTAGTGCTTTAATTTATTTTTAATTAAGTTTTGATTTTTTTATTGTTTTGTGATTTTTGGAATCTTATTAAAATTTTTTCTTTGCCATTTAAAAAGAAAACTTAAAGAAGGCTTAATCCACAAAAATCGAATTTAATATATTGTTATAGATCGGAGTGTTGAAGAAGAATCGGAGCTTTGCATTTGTTTGGTGAATATGATGATGATGAGGTGTTGGAAAATCGCTTCTCTCCTTCTTCTTCCCGCCATTGATCTTCTTCAACGTTTGGAATTGGGTAACCCCAAATCTCTGAATTCTCTTCCCCTCCCTTTCTTCAATTGTTTTTATGCTTTAAATAAGGAAAGCCTCTCTTTTATTGTCAAAACTCTTACTTCTCTACACCCCCTCCAAGAAATCCAAGTATGTGTTTGATAAAATTGATGATGCCTTGGCTTTGTTCAATCACATGCTTCATACCCATCCCCGCCCTTGTATTGTTGAATTTAGTAAATTATTATCAGCCATTGTTAGAATGAGGCATTATGAAATTGCTATTTCTCTGTGGAGACAAATGGAATTACTAGAAATTCATCACAATGTTTATACTCTCAGTATCTTGGTTAATTGTTTTTGCCGCTTGCATCGTATGGATTTTGGGTTTTCTGTTTTGGGGAAAATGTTGAAGCTGGGCATTGAACCTGATGTTATAACATTTTCCACTTTAATCAATGGCCTCTGCATTGGAGGTAGAGTAGCTCAAGCTGTGAGGTTGTTTGATGACGTTTTTGTTCAAGAAGGGTGTCAGCCTAATTTATTTACCTATAATACGATAGTGAATGGTCTTTGTAAAATAGGTGAAGCTACTCGTGCTGTTAGATGCTAAGGACTATTGAAGAAAGAGGCTGTGCACTGAACACTATAACATACAACATCATAATCGACAGCCTTTGTAGGGACAATCATGTAACTGAGGCTTTGAAGCTTTTCTCTGAAATGAGAGGTAAAGGAATTCCACCTGATGTTGTCACTTATACTTCTTTAATTCATGCCATGTGTAATTCATGTCAGTGGAAGGAAGCTACAGCATTTTTCAATGAAATGGTGGCTACCAATTGCAGACCCAATGTAATCACATATAATATTGCGGTTGATGCACTTTGTAAAGAGGGTAGGACTTTAGAGGCTCAAGATATTCTTGAGAGAATGATTCAACAGGGTATTGAGCCTAATATAGTTACATTACATATCATTGATGGATGGATATTGTTTACGAGGTGAAATGGACGAGGCTAAAAAGTATTCAATTCAATAACCAATAAGGGTTGCACACCTGATGTATTAGTTACAATATCATTATTAGTGGATATTGTAAAGCTAAAAGGATAGAGGAGGCAGTGAAACTTTTTCATGAAATGACTCGAAATGGATTAATCCCTAATGTTGTTACTTTCAACACTCTTATTAGTGGTATGTCACATATTGGGAGACTTGCAGCTGCACAAGAAATTTTCAAAGAAATGTGTGATTATGGCTATACCAGATGGAATCACTTACTCTTCCTTGTTGTATGGCTTATGCAGCATGGTCATATTCATGAGGCATTGGGATTTTTTCATGCAATGCAGAGCAGTGGGTTAGAACCTGGTACTGTCCACTATAATATCTTAATTGATGGCTTGTGTCTAGTTGGCCAACTTAAAGTTGCTAGGAAATTATTTTATGCACTCACAGTCAAAGGGGTACACCCTAGTGTTTACACATATAATACAATGATCAAAGGATTTTGTAAAGAAGGGCTGCTGAATGAAGCATATGAATTGTTTAGGAAAATGGAAGTGGATGGTTGCATGCGAGATAGTTGCTCTTATAATACCATGATCGAGGATGTCTTCACAACAACAACATATCGGGGCAATACAAATTCTTCATGAAATGGTTCAGAAAGGATTTTCTGCAGATGTATCCACAGTAGCCATGGTAGTGGATATATTGTCTAGTGATTCAACAGGTGAATGTTTTCGTGCATTAGTTCAGAAATTGTGAATGCTATCAAAGTGTTAATATGGAATAATCTCCTCTCAATCACATTGCTGCAGTAAATCTAGACATGATTTATAATGTGACCTGCTAGTAAATATGCTAAGCAGTCCAAACTGGATAGTTCAGATTCATAAAGTTAAACCACCAAATAATGGTGGGGAGAGTTTCTGCTTCCAACTGTTGGCGGATCTTGAAATGGATATGGTAGAAGTAATTGTGCTTGAGTCTTGGAATCATAGACTTTTAGCTGTAGCAGCAAATGATATTTATTGAGGCACCTTTTCTTTCGTCCTGAATTAGTAAATTGTTATTGTTGTATTCTAATTACTTTCATTTTGAAATAGAGTTTTAAGGATGGTGAGAATTGGAGGTGGAGAATTCCCTGTAATCAAGGAATCTGATTACCTTGTTAATGGCGAATTTTGTGTTGACAAAGATGCATCTCCTAAAATGTTGAATTGCCTCCTGCAAGGTTTTTTTTTTTCTTAAATGTAATTTTCATTAGATCACAAATGATGGGAGGGCATTCCTCTACCCAATAACATCGCGTAGGACTCCTCAAAGAAAGTGCATATTTTGCAAGTCTGTGTGCTGCTCGTGTAAACAGCTTTGAACTGGTGGAATTCATAACTGAGTAGCTCGGCATCGTTTATCAGAGAAAAGTTTTGAGCTTCTGAGTTTAGCTGATTAATAATGCTTAGTGCATCTCCCTCAATAATTACAGATTTGAATCCCATATCCTTTGTGACTACAATGGCCTTAATTGCCGCTAAAGCTCTGCAGTTATAGATCTCTGACTCGTTTTTCTGTAGTTGAGCATGTCCCTAAGACAAATCCAGTTTCATCCCTGATCACCACACCAATTCCGGATAAACCTTCCTCGGGTGCTTTCCATCTACCTACCTATCCCATAGAGTTAATTGTAATGCTTACCTTGGCTCTTTTATAGTCTTCCAGATATTTGGCAGTAAAGGCAGCTGTTTCCTCTGCTTTCCTGCTCACGTTGCTCTTACCTGCTAGGTTCCGGCTACGCCAAATCGCCAAACCAGCTAATCCAACTTGATACATTGGACAGCCATCCCTTTTCAGCTTCATGTTCGCACATTTCTAGGCATCATCCACATTGACAGCATTCCCATACTTCCCTTGCTAGATTAGAGCCTGAGGCATGCATCACTGTTTCTTCCTGTTGACCTTGTTGACCACATGTTGGATACATCATTTGAGCTCTAAATTTTCGATTTCCTGAGGTCGCTAAAAACAGGTAGAATTCCATTCTTTAATCTCCAACCAAACACTTTAGTTTTGTTTGGAACATCCACCCTCCATATCTTGTGTCAAAACTTGTTGTCTGCTTGTCCATCTTCCTTTTCCATTGCAGTTGTAACAGCAGAATATGATATCTCTAGCCATCCAGATGCTTCCCCATGTGAATGATGGATTTGTGCCTTAAAAAAGGAGATAGGAAAACCAATGAGTTTGGTTTTTCAACAAGGGCCTAATGTATAGGGGTGTTCATAATTTGGTTTTAATCAAATTAACAGATTAAATTGATTTATTTTAGTTGATCGGTCAACCATTGAATTAATTTTGGTCGATTAACAAAAATGATTTTAGAAAAATTTTGATTTTTGGTTAATTTGATTCGAAAATCGGATTAACCGAAATATAACATAATTCAAATATAAAATAAAAAATATATAAAATAAATTACTTAATTTCATAACTTGTTAGAGTTTTTAATATTATACTTTAGTATTTGAATATTTTATTGAATAATTTTACTTAGTTTGTTTAAATATGAAAAATTAAGAGTTTAAAATATAATTTAGTTTAAATGTACTTATTACTCGGTTAACCAAAAATATTAATCGAACCGATCAAATTAACGAAATTCGGTCGTTTTATTTTTGAAATTCATAAATTTGATTCGGTTAACGAAAATAAAATAAAATAATTCAGTTAATTCAATTTTAGATAATTTGATTCGAAATTAACTGATCCAACTGAATGAATACCCTACTCGTGTAAATTATTTTAGGCATATTTAATAATACAATGTTATTATAAATAATAATTTAATTAATCTTAAAAATTATTTTAACACCCTTGAGTAAAACCCTTTATTATTACTTATAATAAAATTTTAAAAGCAATTAAAAAGTTGAGCTGTGTGAATTTATAAATGGGGAATGCTATAAAGTATAAAGGAAAGAAATGGACTGCAATAGGATTAACCAAAAAAAAAAGTAGAAGAGAGACGTAGCAAATATTCAAATCTTAAATTAAAATGAATAAATAAATGCCCCATGAATGAAATAAATTTTTTATAAATATAACAAAATTGAAAAGCATGAAATTAAAGGCAGGCAACTGAATCTAAGCAAGTAAACACATGAATTAAGAAGTACAAAGTGAAAAAAGATTGGATCGATTGCCTAGTTAGGAGAGGAGAGTCTTCAAGAGCTGTTATTCACTTGTTCATCAACTCTGCTACTAGATCCAATCGAATATTTTTTGGATTTTTCTAGAATTTTGTAGATTCAGTTTAAATGTGATTTTTTCTAGATTTAAAGAAACATAATCTGAGAATGCATAAAAAAAATTTGGATTGAAATTTATAAGATTTGAATGAGATCCAATGCAAAAACCACAACTAGCTCAATTGAAAAATCAACCAAACAGATTTGAGATCAAACAAAAATACATGAAACTGAACAAGAAATATAAAAGAACTTGAACTTTTATTGATTGAATCTTAAAGTGCATGTAAAATAAATGCAAGAAAAGTAAATTTGTTGGAAATTAAAGTGATTTTCTTCCAAACAACCCTCTAAATTAACAAGAAGGAAACTATTTGTCGAGAAAAGTAAAATGCAGAAAAATAAAAAAATTGGAAAAAATGGAAAAGTCTCCTCAAATGGCCGGCGATCCCTCTTATTTATAGGCCAAGGATGAAGTGTTCCAGCCAATAAAATTGCAGGAAAATGCCAACTAAGATGCCACATGTTATAGATTTTTCCAAGTCATCCATCTTGCTCTATAAGCTTCATTGTTTCTTTCTCTTTCTTCACTTCACTTCAGTTCAAACTTCCTTTCTTTGATCTTGTAAGCTCCAAAAGGTCAGAATTATATCCAATTATAAGCCTCCAAATTGCCAACTAAGCTGCTACCCATTTACCTCCTCTTTGAATCCAAGAAGTGGCACCAATCACACTTGATCATTACCAAGTGCATCACACGGTTGTGGTTGATCCCTTCCTCACATTTTAGGCTCCAATTGTAACAAATTTTCTACTTCAAATTCCAGCTAAATGAGAACCATTTAATTGCCAATTTAGCCATGAAAAATTCTAGCTCCAATTGTAGCTTCTACACCCACTAATGCAAGTGACAACATTCTAGCTCATACAAAATTATTACAAAAGTGACAAAGCACTATGAGCTAAAATGGATATTTTCACATAAAAATATGAAAATTAATGTCATAATGGTTTTGGGGACCATTAGATAAAAATTTTAAAAATTAAAAATATAGAGTCGCCACTAATTTTTTTATGTTAGATGTGAATATCACCTAAAAAGTATATTTTTTTTTAATAAAACCAAAAAGGATTTTAAGGTTTATCAAAAAGATATTTTTGGTTTTCAAAAACAAAAGTTTTTCTAGAAGTATGGTTAAGTATGGAGAAGGATTAACATCTTCACAGCATTTGTTTTAAAAATTGTACCAATTAATCATGCGTTATCTTTGATTTTAAATGAAAATGGTTTCCATTTTAAATTTAATAATAATTTCCTTCATTTTTAGAAAAGAAGATCAATTTTATTAAAAGTTTTTGCTTAGGAATATTGAGAAAATCTTTAATTAAAAAAATTACTTTAAAATTCTCCAATATCTAGGCAAAATTTAAAGATAACTCTTTCTGCCTAAGATTCGCCACGATATTCCTTTAAAATAAAAATAACATCATTTAAAGATGGTAATTATTGATGACTCTTCAATATTTAGACAGAATATTAAAAATTATTTCCTTCAAAATGTTATTTTAATTTTATTTCAAAATCCATATTTTTTTAATAACATCTTCTATAAAAAAATGTTTTATGTGAAAAATTGACGATGCTAAATAAAAATAATTAAAAAACATGGTTATCAAAATAAACGTAACTTACAATCTAAAAATAAAGATATGCAAATGTGTGTCATGCATGATGGTGAGATATGATTTTAAAATTGGGTCCTTAAATATAAAGAGACCATTTTGACACCTCAACCTCTAGGTAAAGTTTAGGTGTAATTATTTATATATAAGATCCTGTTTTTATTTTTCTTTGTTTGATGTTATTATTCTTTGTTAATGAATCCCATGAAAAATCGAATGATAATAAAATTTCTTAAGTACATCATCCTCTAGGTGGCATTCAACAACAAATTATTTCATATGAAAATTTTGTGCAAATTCCTTGAATTTTGGAATGATTTTCGATGTTTGGGTAGATTTAGGATTGAGGGCTAGGTTTAGGTTTGGGTAATTTAGGGTTTTAGGGCTTAGGTTTCAAGGTTTAGGGTTTTAGGATTTAAGGTTTCAAAGTTTGGGTTTCTCCATATTTTTTATGAATCTCTCTAAAAATTCTCAATATTTAGGTAAATTTTCGAAGTAAGCTCACATTTTTTATGACTTTTCTAAGAATCAAAATTTTATTGATCTTTTGAAGAGACAATTAAAAATGTAAATACCAAATATAAATGCATTAATGTAATTAAAGATAACATATAAATGATAAGTTAGAACAGCTATGTATGTAACAAGTTATTAAACAAGCAAAAGCCACATATAAACAATGATGACCATTTAATGAGCACTATGATGATGATGATGATGATGATGATGATGATGATAATAATAACAACAACAACAACAACAATAATGAATGTGAAATAAATAACCTTAACAAACTAACATAGGAGACTTGACATTACAACAAAAGTGAGCACCACAACATGCAAAGTAAGAAAGTGATGAATGAAAAGTCAAAGGGAAGGGTTCCATTTATTTCAAGACAACCCAAAATCACATTTTATGGCTTTCAACACTTTGTTGCCTTTTAAACACTCCCATCTTCCTATTTCTAAAGCCATTTGAATTTTACAATGAAAGGTTGCTTTTTCCTTCATTAAACACCTATTAAAGATAGATAACAGCCTTGAATTTCAAAGAAACAGCTCCCCCAATGCTAGAATCGAAACTCTTATAAAAGCTATAAAAGACTTCTTTGTTTGTCATGCTTTGAAAAGCTCTTACATTTTACTATAAAAACTTCAATCTTTACCATAAAACTAAAATTAAGAGCTTAAAACTTGACCCAAAACATCCTTAAATAGCCAGCAAGAAGACAAAATTAAAAACCCATTTTTTTAGCACTAAAAGGTCCAAGCTTTAAGTTTTCAAAACAACCATTGTGGATAGAACCAAAAAAATTCATAAAAACTAGGTTTTAAGCAAGGAAAATAGAACAAAAATGAAGCTTTTTTACTAGAATTGAATCATTCATGAAATTTTGTTCTAAAACAAAAAAAAAATGGAAAGAAGATTCAAGATAAAGCTCCTATGGATAGCCATGTAAACTAGGAAACAAATCTTTTGAACTTTAAAACCCTTTCTTTTCATTCATGGATAATGTTTATATTTGGAAACCAAGCACCCATTTTGACGTGAAACTAGGTAAAGAAAAGAAGGAAATCCATATTTCTTGAAGTTTCATGATGAACAAAAGATACCTTAGTTTTTCCTAACTTCTTTCCTTCGATCTCCTTTTCTCCCTTTTCCCCCAATTTTTTTTGCATTTCCTCTTTGTTTTTTTTTTTCTTCCCCCCAACCATTATTGCCTTTTTGCTACTTAAAACTAGAAAAAAGAAGCCTTCTAATGGCCCTTGGATTAAATCTCATCCAATGATACAAAGTCATTTATCTTTTTTTATTAAATTTGGTGGGTAAGCTCACAATTTAGACCATTAGATTAGTGTCCATTAAAATCTAATGATTCTCATTATTTTCAGCATATTCTCTTGGCAATATGTGTGGCAATCCCTCATGGTATGTAAAATGATAATTTCACCCCTATTAGTATTTTTAGGCCTTTTGCATGATTTTTTTGGAAACCTATGATCCCATCATTGTTTTTGTGATTTTAATGCAACAAAAATCATAAAACAATAGGAAAACAAGATCTAGAAGTTTTTGTGAAAAATCAATTTTGGAAAGGTCAAATTATGAAAATACTTTTAAAAAGTCATTTTGGTAGTTTCACACCTTACAATGTGCTATCATGATTTTCAATGCATTAAAAATCATGAAATAATATAAAAACATGATCTGAAAGTTTTTGTGAAAAATCAACCTCGAGAAGATCAAATTAAAAAAATATCTCTAAAGTTATTTGATGATTTGGCACATTTCTAGATCGCAATAGGGTTTTTATAGTTGTACCATAAATCATAAAATAATATGAAATATGATTTGGAGTTTTTCACAAAAATTGTAAACCTTGAAAAGGTCAAATTATGAAAAAAATGCCTAATAGGTATTTTGGTAATTTTTACCTTTCAAGATGCAATTAGGTATTTAAGCATCAAAATATGAATAATATAAAAATATGATATGGAGTCTTTCATGAAAATTCGACCTCAAAAAAATCAAAATTACAAAATATCCCCAAGGCGGATTTGATAATTTTATATTTTTTCAGGTATTGTCAAGTTTTTTAATGCATCAAAATCACAAGAATATTAATCTTAAGCCTTCATAATCCCATTAGTTTATGAATTCTAAGGGTTAACTTTAGTTTGACCAAGTTTAATAAATTTTGACTAGGTTTGACATTGTTTTAACCAAGTTTGACTACGTGGCATTTGGGCAAATTAAGCCTGAATTCAATTTTAAAATTTTATCAACATTGGATTCAAATTGGGTTGGATCTTAAAGACCTCACAACTGGTTAGAATTTACTCGAATAAAATTAAATATCTATAATTTTTCTTTTTTGCATATTTCTGAGAATAAGAAATAATGCAAAGATACACCAATTTTGTTCAGGACTATGGCTTGAAGTTTTTTTATTGTTGTTTTTTTTTGGAATTTTTATTTTATTTTGTTTTGTTTTGTTTTTATTTTTGGTGTTTTTGAAAAACTCTTTTCATTAAAAGTTTCACAACTTTTAAAAATAAATCTACATAGAAACTTGGATACCACTAGTGAAGATTAGGATGACTTCAGATATCACCACTAAGAGGGGATACAAATGTCTTTGGATATCACATCTGAAAAAACTCAAATATCACCACTAAGTAAATGCAAATGACTTCAGATATCATCATTGAAGAAAATTCGGATATCACTACTGAAAAGAGATGCAATTTCAGACTTGGATACTCGAATTCCACCACTAAGTAAATATGTTGACTTTAAATATCACCACTGAGGAGTACTCAAATATCACTATCGAATCATTGTAAATGACTTCAGATATCACTATTAAAGAGTACTCGAATATCATCACCGAAAGATTTTAAGAAAGCTTTCACCAAAAATTAAATTCAGACTTTAATACTCAGATATCACCACCAAGTGAATGTATATAACTTCGGATATCACTACCGAAGAGGACTCAGATATCACCAACGAGAGAATTTTACAAAAGCTTCCATCTAAAAATTTAATGAAATTTCAACAAGAATACTTAAAGGTTACCACTGAGAAATTTTAAACATATTTAGATATGGATACTCGGTTATCGCCACCGAATGACTTTGAAAAAGCTTAGTATATCATTTTCAAAAAGAAAACTCATATACTATCACTAAGAAAAAGAAAATGTCTTTAGATGCCACCATGGTAGAGAATGTAAAATGATTTCGGATATCACTAAAAATTTAATGAAAAGGCTTGAATATCACCACTGAGAAAGCTTAAATGAAAGTTTTCACCGAGAAAATTTTAATAATGTTCAAACATGAATACTCGGATATCATTGCCTAGCGAATGAAGATGTCTTTGGATATCACCACTAAAGGGTTCTTGGATATCTCTATTGAGAAAATGCTAATGAAAGCTCATATATCATCACTTGATTACTCTATAAAATAGAGTTATTTTTAGTGCTTAATTGTATGAATTTTGCTATGTTCTTAGTGAGATAATTTAATTTTTACTCCTAAATTGCTTGATTTTCTCATGTGTAGGAAAATTTTAAGAAATTTAGAAAAAAATGAAATTCAATGCAAATTGATTGATTTTGGTGCTGAAATAACTGAATTTATGAAGACTTGAATTTAGAAGATCAATTAAGGATTTTTGTAAGATGATTGGAGAAAAATTGAAGATGACAAGTTTGACCATTTTAGTTTCTCAATTTTGGTAGCTTTTATTGTGAAAATTTTCATGCAAATTCCATGATATTTTATTTAGGTGCACATGCATGAAATTTCATGAGATGACATGGTAGATGAGTGGAAATTTATTGGAGATCAATGTATGATAAAGGACGAGGAATTGGAAGCTACAACTTGGAAAACTCAGGGCTGTTTATGGTGCACAAATAGGCAGATTTTAAAGACAATTTTGCAAGCTAAGTTGGAAGAGATAGAAACCAAATTGTCTCTTGGTTTAATAAAACCACGTTATTCCAGAATTGCATGAAAGATGTTAAAGATGGAAAGGAGTCCTCTTGTAAGTTCAAGATAGTTTAAAACAGAATTGAATTCTATTTATTTCAAGAAGTTCAAACTGATATGGGAATTCTGTTTAGGCCATTTTTGGATTATTTAAGCTTTTCAAGTTAACCTTATGTATGTTTATCCCTATTCACCCCTTTTGAGTCTTTTATATATATAAATATATATATATATATATATATATATCCTTTCTTTGTTTTTTACCTACATGAATTAGCTACCCTTTGATTTAATATCTTTATCTTTCTACCTTACCCTATGTGCATATGAATCAATTAAAAATCAACATGAGAGCTATGTTACCTTGGGATAAAGGATAGAGTTTTAGTTTGAAAAGAAAAGATTATGCAAATTATGTTTAAAGCAAAACAAAGAAAAAGAAAAGCTGAAAATAGCTTTTAAAGAAAGAAAAACAAAATGCAAAAAGAGGAAAACAATGGTGGACATATGAAAACAACAAGTATACATGTAAATTAATAAGAAGTTGCTATTTGAGTTGAAAAAAAAAAAAAGAAGAAAGAAGAATTTAAGTTTGTGGGCATTACAATTCTTGAAAGCTCTCTCATAAAAGTTTAGATCCCAAGTAATGTATGTTTGGGGTTTTATGAGCTTAAATTTTTCTTTATCATACCTTGACCCTAGCCTGGCATTACAAGCTTAATAAAGACCTATTGATCTTTAGTTAGTGTGGCTATATTAGTGGAGAGAGTATGTACAAAGCAAACTTATGAAATTTGTTCATTCTTTGAGATGATGTGTTTATTTCAGGTTTGCCTAACTTTAATTGAATATCTTGCATTATATGAGATAGATTATTCACACACACACAAAAATTTGTAATTGAAGGGAAGCTTGTTCTTGAATAATTCTTATGTTTAATATATGCTTATGATTTTGTTCAAGTTCTATTCATCATGCAATTTTTGAGGAAATTATGAGAATCTAATATTGGGAGTTATGTACTTTTGATCTCTAGCATGTTTTTCTAATCTAGCTTAGTTTTATTTTGCTCGAGGACAAGCAAAAATTCAAGTTTGGGGGTTTGATAGCTTTATAAAATAGAGTTATTTTTAGTGCTTAATTGTATGGATTTTGCTATGTTCTTACTGAGATAATTTAATTTTTACTCCTAAATTGCTTAATTTTCTAATGTGTAGAAAAATTTTAAGAAATTTAGAAAAAAAAAGGAATTCAATGCAAATTGATTGATTTTGGTGCTAAAATGACTGAATTTGTAAAGACTTAACTTTGGAAGATCAATTGAAGATTTTTTGAAGATGGTTGGAGCTAAATTGAAGATGACAAGTTTTGACAATTTCAGTTTCTTAATTCTGGCAGCTTGCACTGTGAAAATTTTCAAGCAAATTCCATGTAGGTGCACATGCATGAAATTTCATGGGATGACATGGTAGATGTGTGGAAATTTATTGGAGATCAATGCATGGCTGACGGATGAGGAATAGGAAGCTACAACTTGGAAAACTCAAGGCCGTTTATGGCGCACAAACAGGCAGATATTGAACACAAATTTGCAAGGTGAGTTGGAAGAGATAGAAACCAAACTGTCTCTTGGTTTAATAAAACTACGTTATTCCAAAATTGCATGAAAGATTTCAAAGATGGAAAGGAGTCCTATTGCAGGTTCAACTGTTTCTTCTAAAACAGTTTTAATTTTCTATTCTTGCAAGTTAATTTTTAGTTCTAATTCTTTAAAATTCAATTCAGTTGTGTTATTTTAATTTAGTTCAAGATATTTACAATTAAATTTTAATCATGTTCTCGCAATTCAGTTTTCTTTAATTTTCTATTTAATCTAGTTAATTCAAGTTCAATTTTGGTTCATGCATATTTAATTTACAGTTTTAGTTTCTTTCACAGTTTTCGTTGTGTTAAATTTCCTGCATTCTAGTTCTTTAAAGTTCCAGCTTTTAGTTTGCTGTTTAGGATTAGTCTTCCTGCATGCATATTAGTTTTTGTTTTCTGCATGTTTCGGAATCAGTCTAGGTTTTAACCATTTACTCTGTTTTGCATTCTAGGTAATTTCTATTCACTGTTTTATATACTGCTTTTAATTTGACTGCCACTATTAATTTTTGTGCATTAATTTTAGGTTTAATTTTCTGTTTTTAGCACTCTAAAATTTTACTGCATTTAATTTTCCTACTGCATTAGTTAAAATTCATAATTCAATTTCTGTTTAATTTTCTGCATAATTAAAATAGTTAATGCATATTTTTTGTTATAGTTTTAAAATTCTACATTAATATAGTATAACAGTTTTAAACAGTTTTACTGTTTTAATTTCTGCATGCTATTTTAATTACTGCTTTAATTTACAGCTCTAATTCAAGTTGCTACATTAGGTTGTTAGTTAAATTTTGCATTACAGTTTTCATTACTTCATATAGTTTTAAGGTTGTTGACGTTTACTACATTAAGTTAAGATTCTGTTTTTGGTTCCTGCAGTGCTCCTTCCATATAGTTTTGCATGTTTAAATTCATCTTGGTTATTGCATGTTAAATCTGCTTATTGTTTCTTGTTAATTCGGTTACTTGCTGTTTTGATAAGTTTCATATCTAGTTTTAGTTCATTTAAATTCTGTTTGCATAATTTAATTATTTTGGTTTGCTATTTAATTTAAATTTTTAATTTTGGTTTGCATATTAGGTTAGTAGTTGCTTATATTTTTATTTTCTGAATATAGTTAAAGGTGTTTAATTTTGGTATTTAATTCTCTCTATTAAAGTTTTCGTAGGAACAAACTTTACTTATCACTTTATTATTTGGTACGATTATCTGCACTTATAGATTTTCAATCACCACTAAGAACATTTTTAAATGCTCGAATATCACCACCGTAAGAGGATGCAAATGTGGAGTTTTGAATTCTGGAATATCACCACCGAGTACTTTTGAAAATGCCTTAATATGATCATCAAGAAATTTTAAAAATATTTTGGCATGAATAATCAGATATCACCACTGAGAAGTTTCATATATTAGCACCAAAACATATAGAATGCTCAAATATCACCATCGAGAGTAAGTAAAATATACAAAAAAAAACTTGGATATCACCATCGAGAGAGTTGAATAAAATATGGTACTATCATAAGAAAATCTTGATATATTTTTTAGAAAATCAGTGTAAAAATCCCTACCAATTATGCAAATGCAACTATCTTTTCCATGTTGTGAATGCTACTTGTGAAAATTCTGATGCCAAATTTCTTACCAGCGAATTTCTTTTGTTAAATGCAAATGCAAAAGTATATAACCTCTAACAAAATGCAATTTCTATTGTCATCCTAATATGATAGAAGAATTCTTAAAGAATATGCAAATGCAAGAATGCATGATGCAAGTATATATTCAAACATGTTAATGCAGATCTTAACTTTTGATGATATGAACGCATTGATCCTTACAACTATCCAGATGCAAACACAAAACCATATTCTAAAAGAGTACACATAAATGATCAACCACTAGAATGTGAAATGTCAATGCCCTCTACCTTAATGATGCAAATGTTTCCTGCAACTATAGATTTAAAAAAATGCTAATGCTAATGCTTATACAAATGAAGAACTTCATGATGTATGTGCTCTAACATGGATGCTAACAGAAAAAATACTCCTTTTTCAAAAGAAAATTCCTTCCTAATGCTTATCTCCTGCTTCCCATCCAATTAAATCTTCCCTTTCTTTCCAAAATGATCTCAACTTACCATTTTACGATTCATTCACCTTTTTCATCTTGTTTTTTTAACTGTTTCTACCTTCTTTGCTTTTGGACAAGTTCTCTTGATTTTTCTTTCATTTTCAAAATGCTTTCCTTTATTTTTAATTTAAATATGCAACATGCAACTTGCGTTTTGGAGTCGATTGTGAAAACAAGAAGACACACCATCATCCCTAAAAATACCATTAATTCTTTAATGAAAAATATTTTTCCTCCTTAAATTCGGTCTAGTTTAAAAGAAAGTTTTTTTTTACCAAACATGATTTCCTTATTTTACACAAAAAGTGCATGATAGGTTATTTAAAAATTTTCAAAAATAGTCAACAAAATTGCTTTACATAATTAAATTCCTTAGTAAAAGAGAACAAAATATCTAAACAAACTATGACTTTGGGAGTCTCTTGGAAATTAGAAATCCTTACTAGAAATAAAATTGGTGAAAATTTTCTTTTCAAATGGATTAAATGGTTTAGCACGTCGAGGTTTCAGTTCATTCAAAAGGGTTTCACCACTTAAAAAGAATAAAATGGTGTATATTTTTTCATGCAGGCTCATGGATGAAATGTAAGTTTTTATAAAAAGCATGAGTCCCTTGAAAGCCAAACATGTTTAACGCTTTCTTTAGTATCCAAACGTGGTATTTTCATATATGTCCAACTATGATAGGCTTAAAACTTTGGAAAGTCATTTAGGGATAAGCAAAGAAGTCTCAAAATTTTAAAATCAATCATGCATTTCAAATTTTTGGCACCTTGATATCCTTGGATCTCTCAAAGGATCCAAGTTGCGTTTGGTTAGTGTCTATCTTACTTAGTATCAAAAATAGTTTTAAATCTTTCAAGGTTTAACTCTAGACTATCATTTTATAAGATTTTCACCTTAGAGCTACATTCGTATTTTTTTTTTCTTTTTTATTCTTTTCGATCATTACACCATGCATTAAGAATTTAAATTTATCCAAAAGGTACAAATTGTCCCAAATAGGTAACTAGGTAGTAAAGGAAGGTAAAAACATTCATGGGTTTTGTAGACATCTAATTTTGTCCGAGCAAAATCCCGACCATTTGTGAAACCCTTCAAATCCAACTTGGTTCAAATCCAACACTTCTTTAATTTTGACAAGTTTTTAAAATTAAAATTGGGACCAATTTGACCTAAATGCCCTAAGGTCAAATTTAGTCAAATCTAATCAAACTTAGTCAAAATTGGTAAAAAATGGTCTACTTTCAATTCTTGCAACCAAATTGGGATCAATGTAGTTTTAAATTGAAATTTATGATTCTTAAAGTATTAAAATAATTTTCACACTTAAGAAAATATAAAATTACTAAAATGCCTTTAGAGATTTTTTTGTAATTTGATCTTTTTAAAGTTAAATTTTTATAAAAACTTTCATATCATAATTGAATATTTTAATCATTTTTTATGTATTAAAAACACATATCACACCTTAAGACATATGAAACTACAAAATTATCTTTTATGGGTATTTTCATATTTTAATCTTTTCGAGGTCAAAATTTTACAAAAATCTCTAAATCATCATTTTATATTATTTAATAATTTTTGGAACACTAAAAACCTTGATTGTATTTTAGAAGGTGTGAATCACCAAAATACCCTTTAAAGGTATTTTCATAATTTGACTTTTTTATGTCAATTTTTCATGAAACTTTTCAGATCACTCTTAAAATATTTGGTGATTTTTGGTGCATTCAAAATCATAGCAATACCTTGAGAGGTGTGAAATTACCAAAATACCCCTTAAGGGTAATTTCGTAATTTAACCTTCTCGAGGTAAGATTTTCACAAAAATTTACATATCTTAGTTTCATAATATTTAATTATTTTTGGTGCTTTAAAATCCTAAATGAATAAGGGAACATAGATTTCCAAAAAAAAAAACCTAAAAACCAAAAACTTTGTAATTGAGGGCAATTTGATCTTTTCATTCCAACCCAACAACATTAAAAATCCATCTTTAGTAGTGTGCATTCTAGACTATGTGATCATTTGGAGTAGCTTAATCGAATGGTGAAAGCTTGCTCCTTGCAACCAAAAACAAAAGAGAAAAATAGACCCTTAGATGAGTTTTAATCTAAAGGCTAGCATTTAATCCTACATAGGATATTTCTCTATCTTTTTCAAGGGGACATTTACATATTCTAAAAAAGGAAAAGAGCTAGAGAGTGCATGGAAATAGAGATGGAAAAAAAACCAAGGAAAAAACATGAAAAAAGAAAAAAAGAAGAAGAAAAGAAAAAAAAATTAAAGAAAGCTTGAAGGTATAATCCTTTTACATTTCATCTTTCATTTTTGGTGTTCTCATCACATTCACCATAGCATTCTCATATTGTTTTTTTTTTAATTTTCTTTGGTTTCTTGAAAGTTTTATAGTTCATTTTTTTTACGCAAAGCTTGGATTAACTTCATCCAATTAATCAATAGTTAGATTAAAACTAGAAAACAAGCAACAACAATCAACAAAATCCATCATTAAAACAAGTTCAAGGTTTGGCCAAGACTTCTCCTATCATGGTCAAACTTCCTCTTGGCTTTTCTTGATAGTTTGGTTGCTTCAAAATGTGGTTTATGATGACTAGATGATGAATTTGTTGATGTTTTATATGATTCTTGAATGGTTAGTGATACATGGTAATGTTTGGTTTTATGTCCAAGTTGATCATGATTTCTTTGCTATCTTTAGTTTATTTTATACTTGGAAAAATTCTTCTTATAATGTGAATGCCCTTGCATGATGATTTGAAAGGTAAGTGATGTATGTTTGGAATGCAAATAGGGGTAGGGAAATGCCAAGAAAGTTTGGCCACGGTGGTTTTCTTGTTTAGCCAAACCTTGTTCTTCTTTTGGTAGGAATTTGTTACTTGATTCTATATGTTTGATTATTATTTTTGATATGTTTACTAAGTTTTCAATGTGTTGGATTAATTTTTCAATGAAAAAATTCTAGTTTATTAAATTGTTTAGATGATTTTGATGTTATTTGATTGCTTTTTGAAGAAAAAAAAAGTGGAACATCTTTTTAAAGTTTGAAAATTTTTTGTGTTTGATCCATTTTTGTCTTAATTTCTCATGAACAACTTATTTGTAATTTAGTTTTATAAATGCCTAAATTTGTAATTAATTTGTTTCCTTATCATGTGTTTATCATGCATGCATAATTCCATGAAACCCCAAATTCCCATGGAAGCCTTAACACTAAACCCTAAAATCGACCCTTAAACCCTAAACCCTAAACCTTAAAACCTTAAAACTTAAACCCTAAAATCAAAAACCCTAAAACTAATCCTTAAACCCATTTATGCATTCATATCAAGTTTTACTTTGTTACATGCATTTTTAAATTACTATGCATTCATATTATGTCATTCATGCATTCATTTTATTATGAACATGCTTATCATGCATCTATTTTCAAAATGAGTTTTCAAAGTAAAAATATTTTTAAATAAGATAACACCTCTAATTGTAGACACCCAATTGGGTCCAGGCCCAGATCAATTGGGCTTGGCCCAAATGGGTAAGGCCCAATTCAATTGTAACCCTGTATTTTTTTTCTTCTTCTTTTGTATTTTATGTATTTTATTATTTATTATTATTATTATATATTAATATATGTATATCTTTATTTATTTATTTATTTATTTTCTATTAATATTTATATGTATTGTATTTATATAGTTATATATATTATTATATTATTATTATTTTATTATTTTTTTCTCTTTTTCTTGTAATATTTTTTTTGGTTTATCTTATTGTATTCCTAATTATCTGTTAATAATTTTTTTTTCTTTCTCTTTTCTTGATCCGTATCTGATTCTTTTCTAATTATCTATTATTATTTTTTTATTTGATTTTTATTTTTGGAGGGCTGAGATTGAAGTTGAAGAATCCCACCGGGAATAGGAATTCAATCAGAAGAGTCCAGTTGGATTCAAAGATTGAATTCCCGTCCAAGGAGGAATTGGATTGATCAGGAACTCCTGATCAATCCCTATATAAAGGACCTGGAACAGATGCAACACACACAGAAAATAGTAAGCAAAGCTACTGATTTGAGAGAAAAGAGGCGTATAGGAAGCTAGAAAAGTTTAGGAGTGTTCTGGGAGTGAGAAAAATTTTTAAGAAATTTTTGGCGAAAATTTTTCTGGAAATTTCTGGGAAATTTCCAGATTCCGGCGAAAATTCCGACGAGAGTTGAATTTTTCAGCCAAATTTCTGGCAAATTTGAAGTTTCCGACGCGGTGCCCAGTTTCCGGCAAGGAATCCAGAAACCGACCAACTTCCGGCGAACATCCGGCGAAATTTCCAGATTCCGACGATATTTTCCAGAATCCGACACTGGTGTTCTTCAGCTTTTAGAGAGAAGGTAGAGAAAAAGGAAGAAGAGAGAGAGAGAGGAGGAGCGGTCTGTCGAAAAACGAAGGAACTGCCTTTTATACCCTCCCAAAACGACGTCGTTTTGGCTTTAAGTTAATCAGAGGATCCGCGCGTTTTGTCGAAACCCGACCCGACCCGAGCGTCGACCCGATTCTGACCCGCGCGTGTCTACCCTCCTCCAAGCCGAGCCGAGCCGATAGCCGAGCCGCTCCAGGTTTTTTTTTTTTTTATTTATTTTTATTTATTAGATTAGGTTTATTTAATATTCTTTTTATCTTTATTTTATTTTTATTTTTTATTTTTATTTTTTTTTATTATTTTATTTATTTTTTTATTTTATTATTTTTTCTTTAAATAAAAATAAATTTAAAAAAAATATTTTTAGGGAAAAGTTGAAAGTATCAATTTTCCTTAAAAATAAATTTCAAAAAAATTTTTGAGGGAAAAGTTGAAAGTATCAATTTTCCTTGAAATAAAATTTCAAAAAATATTTTTAGGAAAAGTTGAAAGTATCAATTTTCCTTAAAATAAATTTCAAAAAAATATTTTTGGGAAAAAGTTGAAAGTATCAATTTTCCTTGAAAATCAAAATTTTCGAAAAGTATTTTTAGGGAAAAGTTGAAAGTATCAATTTTTCTTAGAAATAAATTTTCAAAAAAAACAAATATTTTTGAGGAAAAGTTGAAAGTATCAATTTTCCTTAAGAATAAATTTCCAAAAAATATTTTTAGGGAAAAGTTGAAAGTATCAATTTTCCTTAAAATAAATTTCCAAAAAAAAATATTTTTGGAGAAAAGTTGAAAGTATCAATTTTTCCTAAAAATAAATTTCCAAAAAAATATTTTTGGAAAAAAGTTGAAAGTATCAATTTTCCCTACACAAAAACGATCATTCTTTCCTTCCTTTCTATTCTGATTTCTATTTTCATTTTGATTTGTCTTTAAACAATCCGACGACGGAGCCTCTGTAAGTGAAACAGTAGTTTTTCTTGCATACTCTTGAGGTGAGGGAATTTTCTCAATTTTCTGCTAAAAGTATTAGAGTTAATTGAGAATAATTTTCAATAATTAATTACTTGGTAAAATTTTAAGGCTTTTGGATAACACAAATTTAAGCTGGTACCATCTTTTGATGGGCGTTGTGAGGGTGCTATAACCTTCCTCACACGTAACCGAACTCCCGAACTCTGTTCTGGTTTGTAGACCTGAACCTATTCTTTTAGGGACCCTTAAACTTAGGTGTTCCCTGAAAGGACAGATTCTTTAGGTGGCCAATCGCACCTAGATAAAAAAGATTGGTGGCGACTCCTAAAAGTCAATGTCTAGTGATAGATCCCTGGATCTAGACGTTATGACAGCTTGGCGACTCCACTGGGGACTTTGAGAGTCAGGCCAGCCAATAATTTGTGTTATCCAAAAGCCTAATAAAATTGAACCCTTCTGTATATATGTGTTATTATTCATTCATGTTTATTTGCTTTGTTAATTATGTCATTCATATGCATGTGCATAACATGAGCTCTATACCCGAGCTCCGTCCCTCTAGGAGGGAGTAAAGTACCTATTGCTTTCGTGAGGTCTAATGCCTCCGCAGTGGCTAGCGAAATACTCCCACTCAAATTGAACCTTTTCCGCTTGTAGCCTGTAATGGGTGAGGATTAGGGTGCCTTACTAGTCTGTGATGGACAAGGATGTAAGGAACAATTTGAGGACCTTTAGACTTTGACCCTTAAAACCACATATAGTGAACCTTAAGAGTGCCTAACCCATAGATAGAGCCATCACTCTTCCCTGATAGAATTAACCAAAAGCATAGGATTCATCCCTTTTACTTTGTGTGATGTTTAAATTTAGTTAGTTATTTATTCTTTTTTGGGTATACTAACCTTTTTCTTATTTCTTTTGCATTGGTTCATACGCATATCATAAAGTTGCATAAAGAACATTTGCTTGAAAAACGATCTTCAACAAATTTTTTTCATGGACACCAATGAACGCCTAGTTTGTTCTTCATCAGTATTAGCACCCTGTGGGACACCTAATGAAGTAAGGGCCCTATCAGAAAAGACTCAACTGAAGATGGGAGATTGCTTGCCAATTGGGTATGAGTCTACTCTGTCTCAAGAAACATCTATCCTCCTCAAACAGAACAATTTAGAAGATTTAGTGGATATCTGAAAGAAGATGAGTCCGTCAAGACAAGAGCAGTTTTGTCAGAAACATGGGCATATAGCACACCTTCTAGCAGTGGCTGTTGATGATCAACTAATTAGAGCTGCAACACAATTCTGGGATCCTGCATACAGGTGTTTCATCTTTAACGAAGCTGATATGACTCCCACCATAGAAGAATATTCGGTCTTATTGGGTTTGCATCTAAAGACTCCTGACAAGATATATGTCAAAAAACATAAGTCAGGATTTCGTAAAAGTCTGGCTCAACTCATGGGGATAGACAAGGAAGTTGTGGATTCTCATACAAAGAAGAAACAAGAACAGGTTTGCCTACCTTGGAAGTTCTTTCATGAGTTTCTGATGCAACACGTCAATGAAGAACGGGGGTTAGACATATTTGCCTTGGCTATATACGGACTGGTAATCTTTCCAAAGGTTTTGGGACATATTGAGATAGCAGTGGTTGATTTCTTTGAGAGTGTGATCAATGGCTGTAATCTTCAACGGTAATATTAGCAGAGACTATCAGATCTTTGAGTTATTGTCGTCGGAATGGAGGGCACTTCATAGGATGCATACAGCTATTGTACGTGTGGATGAAAAGCCATTTTGAACAAGGAAATGGTGCTTTCTCGAAGATTTATATCCGTAATCGCTTTTCGATCAAAGAGTTCTACGAAAGTGGGTGGTCAAAGCAGAAGTCTAAACAAGAATGGATAACTTTCTTGCAAAAGTTGGAAGGTGCCAGGGTGAGATGGTTAGCCCCATGGATGAATCGAGAGCCTATGTTATACCAATGTGGAGATAGTACAGTGGTTCCACTTCTGGGTTTATGGGGAGTGACGAATTATGCACCGCTCTTAGTGAGGAGACAATTGGGGGAGAACAGTTTATTCCTATGACTTATGGGCTTCATCAGTTAGATTTTTCTTACAACGAGCCTAAAGCATTTCAGAGGATGAATGGGATGATCAAAGCATGGAAAAATCCTCAAAGAGTGAGTCCTGGACCATTCACTGAAAAAGTCACTTCAGGTTACTTGGTTTGGAGAACAAAGAGAAGACAAGAAATGGTATTCACTTATGAAGTCTCTCAACCACCGACAGAAGAAAAGCTTGAAGAGATACCATCAGAGTTAGAGCTGGCAACAAAAGAATTCAAGTTTGAAAAGATCAAGTGAAAGAAAGAGATTCAAGAACTTCAAGAAGAAAAAGCCCAGTGGAAAGGTAGAGCTGAAGATTATGAAGTTAAAGTTCATAAGATTGCTAGAGAACGAGATACAGCTACTGAAGATCTAGCAAGGTTACACCAGGAGCATAAAAGGCTATGTGTGAGAGAAAGGGCCAAAGAGATAACCATTGTCGAGCTGACTGAGGAAAACACAAGATTGAAACAAGAGTATACCGAGTTAAAAGAAGAAAGTACTGAAGCACAGGCAGAAATTAACATGCTAAACAGTTATTTGAGCGGGCTAAGTCAAAGGTTAAAAGAACAAGGAGACCACATCGCTGCATTGGTTAGAGAACATAGAGAATTATCATACCAAGTCTGGTGTGGTAAAAGAGAGAACCTAGGAAGGCAGAAATACATTGAGCACTTAACAAGCCAAATTCATAAAGGGGTATGTAAGGCACGAGAGATGGTGGAAGAGGCAGAGGCATTAAGACAAGTGGTGGCCCCAGTAGGAGAACATGGACAGCGTCTCTTGAACTTCATAGAAGAAGCCAAGGCCCAGTATGAACAGATCAAACAATTTTATGGCTATAATGCTAGGATGATAAACTCAATGTAGATCAAAGTTTTTTGGAATAAATGAAATTTTTTTAGTTGAATACCGTTTTAAGGCAAATGTTCTTTGCATACATGCATTTTTCATTCATTGCATTCTCATTCATTACATTTAACAAAGTGATGATCATGTAAATTTACTAATTCTAAGATATGGTACTCAAGGTTCCAGGATAGCTTCATCTAGCGAAAACCCTGCTCATCCATACAACACAAGATTCAGAGCAAGGCAAATGGAGGAAGAAAGTTCCCATAGATTTGAAAAACTAGAAAAAGCACAAGAGAAGATTGAAAGTGAGCTGAGCAAGATTCTGGAGGCTCTTAATAACATGAATAAAAGAAAAGGAGTTGAAAGAAGTACAAGCCAGCAAATTCCCCCATTACAAGAAATAGCTGATCCCCTGTACCCTCCAGGTTTTGGCCCACCTCAAGCTCAGTCTGCTCAAGAGGTCCCACCACAACACTTCGCATATCCAACATATCCTGGAATGCCATCAGCTTTCAACCCAAGTTAGTATAATAGTTATATAAATCCTATCTTCACTGAAAAGACAGCAGAACCAATTCCTGATCTAGATGATTTAAAAGAAAAGAGAAGGAAAAGATGAGAGTGGAAGTTAAGAAAGTTCCAAGATTAGCATGCTAGAGCAAAGGCTAAGGGCTGTGGAAGGATTTAGCTTCTATGGGTCAGTTGATGCTGCTGGGCTCTGCCTAGTTCCTGATGTGGTTATCCCCCATAAGTTCAAGGTACCAAAATTTGAAAAATATGATGGTACAAAGTGCCCCAAAACCCACATCACAATGTATTGCAGGAAGATGGCAGCTCATGCACAGGATGAGAAACTTTTGATGCATATTTTTCAAGACAGTCTTACTGGCTCTGCGGCCAGATGGTATGTTCAACTGGACAGGACTCGCATTCGCTCTTGGAGCGATATGGCGCATGACTTTATCAACCAATATCGATATATCATCGATTTAGCTCCTGATCGTTTATCTTTGCAGAACCTGGAGAAAAAGGCAAACGAGTCTTTTAAAGAGTATGCCCAAAGGTGGAGGGATGTTGCTTCTCAGGTACAACCTCCCCTAACCGAAAAAGAAACTACAGTGCTATTTGTTAGCACTTTAAAACCTCCCTATTATGAAAAGATGATAGGGAATGCAACAAAGAATTTTGTCGATATGGTAATCTCGAGAGAAATCATTGAGAGTGCCATCAAGAATGGCAAGCTAGAGGGAAATGAAACATCTAGCAAAAGAATCCCAAAGAAAAAAGAGACTGATGCTCAGGCTGTGAGCTTTGATAGATAGCAAGTTAGAGGTTATTCACCCTACCACCCACCAGAATATCTGCCATATCACCCTACTATAAATAATACTTCCTTTCACCCATATCAACCATTTACACAACCACCATACCCCCAAACATATCAAACCTCTAATAAACCCATGTACAGTTCTAACATTCAACCTAACCCAAGACCTCAAAATCGCCCAACTAACCCTATTGGTGGCTCGCGGGAGCAACGAACCACTCGTGAGAAGCCTATTTTTGACCCTATTCCAATGAGCTATACGAAATTGTACAAGGAGCTCTACAACAATCATTTGATTGCTCTAAGTAAATTAGAACCCCTTAAGCCACCTTACCCCAAGTGGTATGATCCCACTGCCCACTGTGACTACCATTATGGGATTACTGGTCACTCCACCGAAAATTGTACTACCCTAAAATACAAAGTGCAACGATTGATCAAGGATGGGATGATTTGCTTTGACACTGGAGGGATGACTGCGTCAAATGTTAGTGGCAATCCTCTACCGAATCATAATGTGAATGCTATAGGGAAAGAACAGGAACGTCATGTGAAGAGGGAAGTGGCAGATATTAAGACACCCCTGGGCCAATTGTTTGATGTTTTATGAAGAGCAGACATGATACAACTGGTAAGTCCACACAGCTATCATGAAGCATATATAGCTGGTACTAGTTGTAAGTATCATAGGGGGGTAATAGGCCATTCCCTTGAAACCTGTGAGCAGTTTCACCATGAGGTGCAAAGACTCTTGGATTCACACCAAATGAAGATCTATGAAGAAAAAGAAGACCTGAAGAATGCTGAGGTATACATGACTGATAAGCCTGTAAAGTTGTTTCCAAAACCAGTGACAATCCAGTGTGAGAACAAACCAAAGTCAGTCATAGACAAACTCCTCCCCAGGTCAGTAACTTTTAAAGTCCCGACTCCTTTTCCATACAAAGATGATAAAGCTGTACCTTGGAGATATGGCTGTGACACCATAATTCAGGGACAAAAAGAAGAGGTCTCCAAAACCGATGCTTTCAACATAACTGGTGTAGGAGGCATTACTCGAAGTGGAAGATGTTATACTCTGGAAATGCTAGAGAAGGCTAGAAGGGAGAAGGCTAAAGAAGGAGAAAGATGGAATAATCCGAAGATAGAACCTGAAGAGGATCAACCAAAGCCAATATCAGAAAGGAGGTTTATGAATTTTTGAAGCTGGTAAAACATAGTGAGTATTCTGTTGTAGAACAGTTGAATAAAATGTCAGCTTGAATCTCATTATTATCACTGTTGCTGAACTCAGAGCCAGACCGAAATGCCTTGCTGAAAGTGTTGAACCAAGAATACGTGGCCCATAACGTGTCTGTTGAATATGTGAACCACTTGGCTGGAAATCTAGTTATGCCAAATCACATTTCATTCAGTGATGATGAGATTTTTTTAGAGGGAAAAAGAAACGCCAAGGCTCTGCATATCACAGTCAAGTGCAAGAGCCATATCATAGCCAAGGTCCTTATCGATAATGGTTCTGCTATCAATGTCATGCCTATGTCAACTTTGGCAAGGTTACCCATTGATTCTTCTCATATGAAGGATAGTCAGATGATTGTGAGAGCCTTTGATGGGACCAGAAAAAAAATTCTGGGGGATATTAAGATGCCCTTACAAATTGGGCCATGTACCTTCAATATAAAATTCCAAGTGATGGATATCTCTCCATCCTATAGCTGTTTGTTAGGAAGACCATGGATTCATATGGCAGGAGCTGTGCCTTCTACTTTGCATCAGAAGATCAAGTTTAATGTAAAAGGTCAATTGGTAGTGGTAGTTGGGGAGGAAGACATGCTGGTGACTCAACCATTGAACACCCCATATGTAGAGGCTGCCGAAGAAGCATTGGAATGCTCCTATCGATCTTTTGAATTGGTCAATACTATAGGTGAAGGATTTCAAAGTCAGCCTTTTTCAAAGATAATGGTGAGCCAAGTCATCAATAAAGGCTGGTGTCCAGGACTAGGGCTAGGCAAAAATTTACAGGAAATTAAAGAACCTCCAACAATAGCAGACAATAGCGATAGGGCAGGCTTAGGCTATGAGACGGTAGAGTGGAAAGTCAAAAAAAGGCCATCAAGGAAGACAGCAAGACTGATGTTCATCCCATACTTGTATGAAACCTTCAGACCTGGAGGATTCATGTACCCAAATGCAAGAAAAAGTGTGGAAGATGATTTTGCCTAGTTAGCCATTAATGCTGTTGAAGATGAGGTGAGGGTAAATCAAGAAGAGTGGGTTCTCCTCTGTCCACCAGATTATGAGCTGAACAATTGGAGTGCTATCGAGATGCCTTCGACTTTTGATTTAGATGCAATGTAATTGTAACATCCCAATAGCTATTGCCCAAGGCATTGGGGTGATCTTTTTGTTCGGGCCATTCATCATTTATTATTTTTAATAAAATTAGGAAGTATGCATTTTCATTCATTTCTTCTTGTGTTTTCATTATTTCATCTTCCCAAGCACATCTTGCCAACATATCCCATTTCATTCAATTGTAGGTCTTTAAATGAACATGAGGATAATCATGATAACAATCAAGAGGTTAGCTTTGAGAATTCAATTAATACTGATGAATTGATAATGAAGAGAATTTTGAAGAATATGTTATGCCCTCCGGACCTAATGAGGATGATTGAACAAGAAAAATAAGCCGATTGGCCCCATCAAGAGTTAGTGGACTTAGTGAATCTAGGAGATGTAAAAAATAAGAAAGCGGTCAGAATGGGCACTTCACTTTCATCTGAAGATAGGCAACGACTGACAGACCTACTCCGAAAATTTGTAGATATATTCACTTGGTCTTATCAGGATTTGCCAGGGCTGAGCACAGAGATAGTGGAGCACATATTGCCTCTAAGGCCAGAATGTAAGCCAGTTCAACAGAAACTGAGACGAATGAAGCCCGAAATGCTACTAAAGATTAAAGAGGAGGTGAAGAAACAATTTGATGCAGGTTTTCTACAAGTGGCTAAGTATCCAGAATGGGTAGCCAATATAGTCCCAGTTCCTAAGAAAGATGGAAAAGTATGAATGTGTGTAGACTATCGAGATTTGAATAAGGCTAGCCCAAAGGATAACTTTCCTTTGCCTCATATTGACACACTAGTAGATAACACAGCTAAGCATTCTATTTTCTCTTTTATGGATGGTTTCTCGGGGGTATAATCAGATAAAGATGGCTGCAGATGATATGGAAAAGACTACTTTTGTGACCATGTGGGGAACTTTCTGCTACAAAGTCATGTCTTTGGGTTAAAGAATGCTGGGGTAACATATCAAAGGGCCATGGTAACACTCTTCCATGACATGATGCACAAAGAGATCGAAGTGTATGTAGATGATATGATTGCAAAGTCTTGTGGGGATGAAGATCATGTCACCAGCCTCAGAAAGTTATTTGAGAGGTTGAGAAAATTTCAGCTAAAATTAAACCCAACCAAGTGCACCTTTGGGGTAAAGTCAGGGAAGTTGCTAGGCTTCGTAGTCAATGAAAGAGGAATTGAAGTCGATCCCGATAAGATACGAGCCATCCAGAATTTGTCACCTCCCAGCACACTAAAAGAAGTTCGAAGTTTTTTGGGTAGATTGAACTACATTTCTCGGTTCATCTCTCAGCTTACCTACAAATGTGATCCCATCTTTAAGCTTCTACGTAAAGATAATCCTGAAAAATGGAATGAAGAATGTCAAGAGGCGTTTGATAAAATCAAGCAATATTTATCGAACCCTCCAGTATTGGTGCCACCTGTTTCAGGAAAACCTTTAATTTTGTACCTAACTGTATATGAAAATTCAATGAGATGTGTGCTGGGGCAGCAAGATGAGGCTAACCGGAAGGAGAGAGCTATTTATTATCTGAGTAAAAAGTTCACGAAATACGAATCCAAGTATTCTTCACTGGAGAAAATGTGTTGTGCATTAGCGTGGACTACCAAAAGACTCAGACAGTACATGCTCTATCACACTACATGGCTTATAGCAAAACTGGATCTCATTAAGTACATCTTCGAGAAGCCTTATTTGTCTGGGAGAATCGCTAGATGGCAAGTAATGCTCTCGAAATACGATATTATATACGTGAGCCAAAAAGCAATAAAAGAGGGTGCTATAACAAAATTTCTTGCAGATCGTGCTACTGAAGAGTATGAGCCGATGAAGCTAAAATTTCCTGATGAAGACTTAATGACTATTTCTCAACTGAAGGAAGAGGAGCATGTAGAAAAACATTGGAGAATGTACTTTGATGGAGCTATTAATGCCTTGAGACATGGAATTGGGGCAATTTTGATTTCTCCAGAAGAATAATACTACCCTGTAACAGCGATGTTAAATTTCAATTGCATAAATAACATCGCTGAGTATGAGACATGTGTCATGGGCCTGCAAGCTGCTATGGATAGAAGAGTGAAAGTACTAAAAGTGTTTGGAGACTCAGCTCTAGTCATATATCAGTTGAAAGGAGAATGGAAGACGAAAGATTCAAAACTCTTTCCATATCATAAGTACATTCTAGAGCTGACGAAACAATTTGAAGATGTCCAGTTTGATCACTTACCTCGAGAAGAGAATGTGATTGCTGATGCATTGGCTACTCTGGCTGCAATGATTCAAATTAATGATAATACCGACATTCAGCCCATCAAGTTAGATGTTAAGGATATACCAACGTATTGTTCTAATGTAGAGGGAGAAAAAGATGGAAAGCCCTGGTATTATGACATCTTACAGTATGTCAAGGATCAGTAATACCCAGTTCAAGCAACAGAAACTGATAAAAGGGTCATTCGAAGATTGGCTATGAGCTTTTTCCTGGATGGGGATGTCCTGTACAAAAGAAGCAAGGACCAAGTATTATTGAGGTGCGTAAATGAGGCTGAAGCGAAGAAAATCATTAAAGAGGTGCATGATAGAATATGTGGGGCACATACTAGTGGACATATGATGGCAAGACAGATCATGAGAGCGGGATATTACTGGTTGACGATGGAGAATGATTGCATTGATTATGCTCGTAAATGCCATAAATGCCAGATATATGCTGATAAGATTCATGCTCCACCATCTGTTTTACATGTTATGGCACCACCATGGCCATTTTCAATGTGGGGCATGGATGTCATTGGTCCAATCACCCCAAAGGCTTCTAATAGGCACAGATTCATTTTTGTGATGATAGATTACTTCACAAAATGGGTAGAGGCAGCATCGTATGCAAATGTGACACGCTCCGTGGTTTGCAAGTTCATAAAGAAAGAGATCATCTGTAGATATGGACTTTCGGAGAGAATCATTTCGGACAATGCCAAGAATCTAAATAGTAAGATGATGCAAGAAATATATGCTCAATACAAGATCAAGCATCATAACTCGATACCATACCGTCCGAAAATGAATGAGGCAGTTGAGGCAGCCAATAAGAACATAAAGAGGATTTTGGAGAAAATGATCGAAACTTACAAAGATTGGCATGAGAAGTTACCATTCGCATTGCATGCATATCGAACGTCAGTTCGTACCTCTACTGGGGCAACCCCATTTTTTTTAGTTTATGGGATGGAGGTTGTACTACCAGTGGAAGTAGAGATCTCCTCTTTGAGAGTCTTAAAAGAAGTCAAGTTGGAAGAAGCTGAATGGATTCGAGAACGTTATGAGCAGTTAAATTTCATAGAAGAGAAAAGATTGACTGCACTGTGCCATGGTCAGCTATATCAAAGGATAATGATGAGGGCTCATGATAAGAAGATTCGACCTCATTGTTTTCGGGAAGGAGAGTTGGTCTTGAAAAGAATTCTCCCAATCCAACACGATAGTAGAGGAAAATGGACTCCGAATTGGGAAGGGCCATATGTGGTGAAACGGGTTTTTCGGGTGGAGCACTGATACTAACTGAGATGGACGAAAATGATTTACCACATCCTATAAATTTTGATGCTGTGAAGAAATACTATGCTTTGAAAAAAATAAAAAAATGAAAAAATGAAAAAAATGAAAAAATGAAAAAATGAAAAAATGAAAAAATGAAAAAAAATGAAAAAAATGAAAAATAGAAAAAATGAAAAAAATGAAAAAAGTGAAAAAGGAGGACTCAAGGCGAAAACCCCAAAAGGGCGGTTTGAGTCATAGGGGGTTTGTCTAAGTTGAAAACCTGAAAAGGCGGCTTAGATAAGGAGAATACAGCATCGAATTTAAAAAGTTCGCTGATATGGAGGCTAGCAAATTCAGAAGAGTTCCAAATTGTTAAATACATCAGAGGGTTGGGTTTTCAGAAAAGACTTTGAGAGGTGTTATCATGATTATCTGATTGATCATTTTGGGCTTTGTCCCCATACCTATCATTGTAGTTCTTTCTTGGCCAAAGTTTGCCAACATTTTGCTAATAAAAAAACATTTTATCTCATTTGTTGTGCCTTTTTCTGATGCTTGTTTCCCAACCATTCATATTCCTTTCTTCTTAGCACCCCATCATGAAAGAAATATGCAAATGCATTCTTACCTTTTGAGTTTGAAATAATGATTGATGAATGAATAACAACATAAAAATATCTTTACATTACATTGAATAAGTCAAAAGTGAAAAAGGCAGAATCGAGATGTTCAGCTCCTGATTAGGACATTGAATCTGGGAAGAGATTTTTTGTTACAGGAAGAATATGAGTGGAAGAAAACAATTAAGAGCTACACTGGTTCGATCTTAGAAGAGCAGTGTAATCGGATCTCTGAAGAATAGAAGGGCTTGATGCCTAAGAAAAGAGCTTGAGAAACTTGAGTACCATACATTGAACAGGAATCAATTGGCCAACATCTCCATAGCATGCATTGAAATTCATATGCATTTGCATAGCATACACTACTTTCAGGAAAGTATAGTGTACAAATTCAAGAAGCAGTGGTGTTTCAACATCCCACATGGAGAAGACAGATATGAAGATACTTTGCAAAATTGAAAAAAAGCTTGTCAGGTAAGTCCCTAATCCTTGAAATAGGATGTCTTTTGGTATCAGGGTTGATTTATAAGACCTTTGGGCATAATCTCCTGAAATTCCTCCAAACACAACTTTCAACTCCTGTGGACATAATTGTCAAGGAGCAATTTATTTTTCAAAGTTGTGGTGCCTCTGTTTAGAGGAGCAATTTACTTTCCAAAGTTGTGGTGCCTCTGTTTAGAGGAGCAATTTATTTTTCAAAGTCGTGGTGCCTCTGTTTAGAGGAGCAATTTACTTTCAAAAGTCGTGGTGCCTCTGTTTAGATGAGCAATTTACTTTCCAAAGTCGTGGTGCCTCTGTTTAGAGGAGCAATTTATTTTTCAAAGTCGTGGTGCCTCTGTTTAGAGGAGCAATTTACTTTTCAAAAGTCGTTGCCTCTGCTTAGAGGAGCAATTTATTTTTCAAAGTCGTGGTGCCTCTGTTTAGAGGAGCAATTTACTTTCCAAAGTCGTGGTGCCTCTGTTTAGAGGAGCAATTTATTTTTCAAAGTCGTTGAGCCTCTGTTTAGAGGAGCTTTGGTCAAAAAATTAAAAAACAAAAAAATAAAAAGTGACAACGTTGAGTTGAATCTGGATTGGGTGTCTACGTCTTTGCGCAATTTCTGTTTCACAGAAAATGTGCAAAGAGGGCAGCTATAGACACCCAATTGGGTTCAGGCCCAGATCAATTGGGCTTAGCCCAAATTGGTAAGGCCCAATTCAATTGTAACCCTGTATTTTTTTTTCTTCTTTTTTTGTATTTTATTTGGGTTCAGGCCCAGATCAATTGGGCTTGGCCCAAATGGGTAAGGCCCAATTCAATTGTAACCCTATTTTTTTTTTCTTCTTTTTTTGTATTTTATGTATTTTATTATTTATTATTATTATTATATATTAATATATGTATATCTTTATTTATTTATTTATTTATTTTCTATTAATATTTATATGTATTGTATTTATATAGTTATATATATTATTATATTATTATTATTTTTTTCTCTTTTTCTTGTAATATTTTTTTTGGTTTATCTTATTGTATTCCTAATTATCTGTTAATAATTTTTTTTCTTTCTCTTTTCTTGATCCGTATCTGATTCTTTTCTAATTATCTATTATTATTTTTTTATTTGATTTTTATTTTTGGAGGGTTGAGATTGAAGTTGAAGAATCCCACTAGGAATGGGAATTCAATCAGAAGAGTCCAGTTGGATTCAAAGATTGAATTCCCGTCCAAGGAGGAATTGGGATTGATCAGGAACTCCTGATCAATCCCTATATAAAGGACCCCTGGAACAGATGCAAACACACACAGAAAATAGTAAGCAAAGCTACTGATTTGAGAGAAAATGAGGCGTATAGGAAGCTAAGAAAAGTTTAGGAGTGTTCTGGGAGTGAGAAAAATTTTTTAGAAATTTTTGGCGAAAAATTTTTCTGGAAATTTTTGGAAAATTTCCAGATTCCGGCGAAAATTCCGACGAGAGTTGAATTTTTCGGCCAAATTTCTGGCAAATTTGAAGTTTTTGGCGCGGTGCCCAGTTTCCGACAAGGAATCCAGAAACCGACCAACTTTTCGGCCAACTTCCGGCGAACATCCGATGAAATTTTCAGATTCCGGTGACATTTTCCAGAATCCAGCACCGGTGTTCTTCAGCTTTTAGAGAGAAGGCAGAGAAAAAGGAAAGAAGAGAGAGAGAGAGGAGGAGCGGTCTGTCGAAAAACGAAGAAAACTGCCTTTTATACCCTCTCAAAACGATGTCGTTTTGGCTTTAAGTTAATCAGAGGATCCGCGCGTTTTGCCGAAACCCGACCCGACCCGAGCGTCGACCCGATTCTGACCCGCGCGTGTCTACCCTCCTCCAAGCCGAGTCGAGCCGAGCCGAGCTGCCAAGCCGCTCTCCCGAGCCATTTTTCTTCCTTGAGCCGAGCCGATAGCCGAGCCGCTCCAGGGTTTTTTTTTTTTTGGTTTATTTATTTATTTATTTATTAGATTAGGTTTATTTAATATTATTTTTATTTTTATTTTTTTTTTATTTTTTTTTCACTTTCATTTTTTTTATTTTATTATTCTTTTTCTTTAAATAAAAATCAAAATTTTCAAAAAAAATATTTTTAGGGAAAAGTTGAAAGTATCAATTTTCCTTAAAAATAAATTTCAAAAAGGGGTTTTTGAGGAAAAGTTGAAAGTATCAATTTTTCTTGAAAATCAAAATTTTCAAAAAATATTTTTAGGGAAAAGTTGAAAGTATCAATTTTCCTTAGAAATAAATTTTCAAAAAAAAAATATTTTTGAGGAAAAGTTGAAAGTATCAATTTTCCTTAAGAATAAATTTCCAAAAAAATATTTTTAGGGAAAAGTTGAAAGTATCAATTTTCCTTAAAATAAATTTCCAAAAAAAATATTTTTGGGGAAAAGTTGAAAGTATCAATTTTTCCTAAAAATAAATTTCCAAAAAAATATTTTTGGAGAAAAGTTGAAAGTATCAATTTTCCCTACACAAAAACGATCATTCTTTCCTTCCTTTCTATTCTGATTTCTATTTTGATTTTGATTTGTCTTTAAACAATCCGACGACGGAGCCTCTGCAAGTGAAACAGTAGTTTTTCTTGCATACTCTTGAGGTGAGGGAATTTTCTCAATTTTTTGCTAAAAGTATTAGAGTCAATTGAGAATAATTTTCAATAATTAATTACTTGGTAAAATTTTAAGGCTTTTGGATAACACAAATTTAAGTTGGTACCATCTTTTGATGGGCATTGTGAGGGTGCTATAACCTTCCTCACACGTAACCGAACTCCCGAACTCTGTTCTGGTTTGTAGACCTGAACCTATTCTTTTAGGGACCCTTAAACTTAGGTGTTCCCTGAAAGGACAGATTCTTTAGGTGGCCAATCGCACCTAGATAAAAAAGATTGGTGGCGACTCCTAAAAGTCAATGTCTAGTGATAGATCCCCGGATCTAGACGTTATGACAC
>NW_019167926.1:16679617-16786899 GCF_002303985.1 Durio zibethinus | reverse complement strand
AAATGATTTGAAAAATTGTAAAAAAAAAATTAGTATAAGTGAATTTATATATATATATATATTTTACATTAGTATAAGTGAATTTAATGTTTTTTTTACATTAGTATAAATGAATTTATTTTTTTTAAAAGCCTGAATTTTAATTCTAAAATTTATTTTATTATTTTTATCAATTTCTCACTTTTATTTAATTATTGCCTAAAAATAAATATTAATTATCATTATTAAAGCTTTATATAAAATTTTTAATCATTTGGGTCAAATTTTAAAAAACTTTTCATATAAAAATTTCTTAAAAAACCAATTATTTGTAATTTTTATGGATTTCATCTTTGAAATAATTTTTATTTATTTTCAAAATTTTATCATCTTTGAAAATTTTTTATTTTTTTCAAAATTTTAATACATTTTATTTTTGGCTTAATAATTAATATCAATTATCATTATTGAATTTTTTTTCTAAAATTTTCTTTCGTTTGGGTAAAATTTAAAAAATATCTTATATAAAATTTTCTTAAAAAATCAACCATTCTGATTATTAAAATTTCATCATTTGAATATTTTTATTTATTTTCAAAATTTTATTATATTTTTTAAATTTAAAGAATTATTATTTTTTAACTAATCAAAATCTATCCTAATTTAAAATTTAAATAAGTAACAAATTAAAATAAATTTAAAAGTACAAAAATAATTAAATAAAAACAAAATAAAATAAAACATACAAATAAAGTAAAATAATTAAAAACAAAAACAATGAATAAGGTTACAATGATAATTTAACAACATTGGATAAGTGTCACACGAAGAATCCTTAGGGGGCTCTTTTAATCTAGTGTAGTATAGATATATTAAATAAATATAAATGATTAATTGTGAAAAAATGTAAGTTAGAATGTACTTCTTTTAATTTTAATCTACTATTAATCCTAAACTCTATCTATTTAATGCATCTAATAAGTACATTACGCATCTAAATCTTCTAAAACTTAAAACTTTTAAAGTTTCACCAACATATATGCCATATGAGCTGCTATTTTATTGGTAGTTAGAATGTATACTATATAATTATATTAATATATATTAAAGAATGTAAGTTAATATTAATATGTAAGAAACAAATACTTTTTAGTACGATTTCAAATCATTTCATACTAAAGTGAATTTAGATATAATTTATATTATTTTAGATTTTACATAATATTTTTAAATTTGTTTATGACCAGTGTGATGCATTGGTTAGTTTTATTTATTTAATTTTATGATTGCATAGATAATATATTATATAAATATTTATAAAAATTAAAAAAATAAAATTATAAATACATAAAAAAATATTTTAATTTTGAGTTTGAGAGTTTAAAGCATGATTTATGTGTTGCTTAATGAGAAAAATTATTTTATGTATTAATTGAGCAATATTAATGAACATTTATCTTGAAATAACTGAATATATTAAAAAATTGGTTATTCAAATAGGTAATAAAATAATTTTTTAAAATATTTTAATTGATTATTATTTTATTATAAAAATTAAGAAGTAATTTATTAATTATTACATAAATTATAGAATGTTGATTAGAAAAAGATTTTTTTTTTTGTTAAAAAGACAAATATATTTTTACATAACCATTGAAGAAGATAGGAGATGTGAGCTAAAAGTAAAACGAATTAAAAAAATCAAAAAATAAAATGATATGTACATTTGAAAGAAGAGTTATAAATTAAAAATAAAAAAACAAAAAGTACACAGCACATATCATTTATAAGTTTAAATATATGTATATGAGGAGGAAGTACTTACATATTTTTATACATTTTACTCATGCAAAATTATATGTGTCGAATTATATTTATCGAAAAAAATTATGTTTTTATATAGCCATTAAAAATGGTTAAAAGATGTGAACATTGTGCCTAAAGTAAAAATTAATTAAAAAATATATAAAATTAAGAAATATATATCTTTGAAAAAAGTTCTAAAATAAAAAAAAATGTAACAAAAATCATTTGTAGGCTTAAAATCATAGGAAATTGTTAGATGACAAATATGAGTGTTTATGTATGTATATATATGTAAGGGGAAATCTCTACTTATATTGATGAAAAAATACTTTAATTGTATACCTTTCATAATTTTTTACACACATTATATTTACTTAATTTAATTGTTTTATTTCATACTTTATTTATATAAATAAATGTACGTCAAATTTTGAGTCAATATAAATATTTAACTATTTATCTGAAATAAAACTTTTAGTCATTACATATATATTTAAAAAAAAGTTTCTCAAATTGATATGATATGATAAAACTATCAAATTGATTTCAAACTATAGATATACGATGGATACTATTCTTTTGTTAAATTAATCAGTTAATACATAATTACACTAAATTTTTAATAATTTATCATTTTTTTAGGACATTTTATGAGGAATATTTGATTGTTCATTAATAAATTTGACAAAATTACTTTTAATTGCATAAATATTCAATATAATGGTAAAAATATGAAAAAGATAAAAATGAGAGCTTTTGAACTCATTTTGGATGTATTTTTATGCAAAATATGAGAAAAGATAAAATAAGTGCTGAATCTTTATACGAGCTATTGTTTCATACTATTTGAGCTGTCCATTTTGGTTTTTTAGTTTAGATTTAATTCAAAGTATGTTAGATTCGATTCAAAGCAATTTATTTTGTAACAATATATATTTATAAAAAATTATTTCATTCGTGGGGTATTTATTTATTTTTAATTTAGGATATGAGTATTTGCTACATCTCTTTTTTACTTTTTTTTTTGGGTTAATCCAATGGTTGTTGAGTAAAAAAATTGTAGTCCATTCCTTTCCTTTTTACGTTTTAGTATTCCCCATTTATAAATTCACACAGCTCAACTTTTAAATTTTTTTAATTTTATTATAAATAATAATAAAGGGTTTTACTCAAGAGTGTTAAAATAATTTTTAAGATTAATTAAATTATTATTTATAGTAATATTTTAATATTAAATATAGTAAAGGAATTTACATGAGGCACTTGTTGAAAAAACCAAACTCATTGGTCTTCCTAACTCATCTTTTTCTTAGGCACAAATCCATCATTCACATGGAGAAGCATTTGGATGGCTCGGAATATCATTGAATCGGATATATTCTGCTGTTACAACTGCAATGAAACAGAAAGATGGACAAGCAGACGACAAGTTTTGACACAAGCTATGGAGGGTGGATGTTCCAAACGAAATTAAAGTTTTTGGTTGGAGATTAAACAATGGAATTCTACTTGTTTTTAGCAACCTCAGGAAATCGAAAATTGAAGCTCAAATGATGTATCCGACATGTGGTCAACAAGAAGAAACAGTGACGCATGCGTCAGGCTGTAATCTAGCAAGGGAAGTATGGGGATAGTGTCAATGCGGATGATACCTTCTAGCAAGGGAAGTATGGGGATAGTGTCAATGTGGATGATACCTGGAAATGTGCGAACATGAAGCTCGAAAGGATGGCTGTCCAATGTATCAAGTTGGATCGGTAGCTTGCTTGGCGATTTGGCGTAGCAGGAATCTAGCAGTTAAGAGCAACATGAGCAGGAAAGCAGAGGAAACAACTGCCTTTATTGCCAAATATCTGGAAGACTATAAAAGAGCCCAGATAAGCACTACAATTAACTATGGGATACGTAGCTAGATGGAAAGCACCAGAGCAAGGCTTATGCGGAACTTGGTGTGGTGATGAGGGGTGAAACTGGATTCGTCTTAGGAACATGCTCAACTACTGAAAAACGAGTCAGAGATCTATAACTGCAGAGCTTTAGAGGCAATTAAGGCCATTGTAGTCACAAAGGATATGGGATTCAAGTCCGTAATTATTGAGGGAGATGCACTCAGCATTTCAGCTAAACTCAGAAGCTCAAAACTTTTCTCTGATAAACGATGCCAAGCTACTCAGTTATGAATTCCACCAGTTCAAAGCTGTTTACACGAGCAGCACACAGACTTGCAAAATATGCACTTTCTTTGAGGAGTCTTATGTGATGTTATTGAGTAGAGGAATGCCTTCCCATCATTTGTGATCTAATGAAAATTACATTAAAAAAAAAAAACTTACAGGAGGCAATTCAACATTTTAGGAGACGCACCTTTGTCAACACAAAATTCGCCATTAACAAGGTAATCAGATTCCTTGATTATAGGGAATTCTCCACCTCCAATTCTCACCATCCATAAAACTCTATTTCAAAACGAAATGTAATTAGATTACAACAATAACAATTTAGTAATTCAGGACAGAACAAAAGGTGCATCAATAAATATCATTTGTTGCTACAGCTTAAAATCTATGATTCCAAGACTCAACCACAATTACAACTACCATATCCATTTCAAGATCTGCCAACAGTGGGAAGCAGAAACTCTCCCCACCATTATTTGGTGGTTTAACTTTATGAATCCGAACTATCCAGTTTGGGACTGCTTAGCATATTTACTAGCAGGTACACATTATAAATCATGTCTAGATTTACTGCAGCAATGTCGATTGAGAGGAGATTATTCCATATTAACACTTCGATAGCATTCACAGTTTCTGAACTAGTGCACAAAAACATTCACCTGTTGAATCACTCCACAATAGATCCACTACCATGGCGGCTGCGGATGCATCTGCAGAAAATCCTTTCTGAACCATTTCATGAAGAATTTGTATTGCCTGTGATATGTCGTTGTTGTGAAGACATCCTTGGATCATGGTATTATAAGAGCAACTATCTCGCATGCAACCATCCGCTTCCATTTTCCTAAACAATTCATATGCTTCATTCAGCAGCCCTTCTTTACAAAGTCCTTTGATCATTGTACTATATGTGTAAACACTAGGGTGTACCCCTTTGACTGTGAGTGCATAAAATTATTTCCAAGCAACTTTAAGTTGCCCAACTAGACACAAGCCATCAATTAAGATATTATAGTGGACAATATCAGGTTCTAACCCACTGGTCAGCATTGCACGAAAAAATCCCAATGCCTCATTAATATGACCATGCCTGCATAAGCCATACAACAAGGAAGAGTAAGCGATCACATCTGGTACTAGACCATAAGCATACATTTCTTTGAAAATTTCTTGTGCAACAGCAAGTCTTCCAGTTTGTGACATGCCGTTAATAAGAGTGCTGAAAGTAACAACATTAGGGATTAATCCACTTCGAGTCATTTCATGAAAAAGTGTCTCTGCCTCCTCTATCCTTTTAGCTTTACAATATCCATTAATAATGATACTGTAACTAACTACGTCAGGTGTGCAACCCTTATTGGTTATTGAATTGAATACTTTTCTAGCCTCGTCCATTTCACCTCGTAAACAATATCCATCCATCAATGAATTATATGTAACTATATCAGGCTCTATACCTTGTTGAATCCTTCTCTCAAGAATAGCTTGAGCCTATAAAGCCCTACCCTCTTTGCAAAGTGTATCAACCACACTACCATATGTGATCACATTGGGTCTGCAATTGGTAGCCACCATTTCATTGAATAATGCTGTAGTTTCCTTCCACTGACATGAATTACATATAGCATGAATGAAAGAAGTATAAGTGACAACACCAGGTGGAATTCCTTTATACCTCTCATTTCATTAAACGCCTCAGTTACATGATTGTCCTTACAAAGGCTGTCGATTATGATGTTGAATGGTATAGTGTTCGGTGCACAACCTCTTTCTCCCGTGGTCCTCAGCAATCTAATAGCACTAGTAGTTTCACCTATTTTACAAAGACCATTGACTATCGAATTATAGGTAAATAAATTAGGCTGACAACTTCTCTAACAAAAACGTCATCAGACAACCTCAAAGCTTGAGCTACTTTACCTCCAATGCAGAGGCCATTGATCAAAGTGGAGAATGTTATAACATTAGGTTGAATGCCCAGCTTCAACATTTCCCCCAAAGCAGAAAACCCAAAATCCATACGATGCAAGCGCCAAAAACAATTAACCAAGATGCTGAGAGTAGAAACACTGTGATGATTTCCTAGCAATTCCATTTGTCTCAACAGAGAAATGCCAATTTCATAATCCTTCATTCTAACAATGGCTGAAAATAATTTATTAAATTCAACAATACAAGGGCGGGGATGGGTACGAAGCATGTGATCGAACAAAGCCAAGGCATCATCAATTTTATCAAACACATACTTGGATTTCTTGCAGGGGGTGGTACAGAAGTAAGATTTTTTAGAATATAAGAGAGGGCTTTCCTTATTTAAAGCAGAAAAACAATTCAACAAAGAGAAGGGAATAGAATTGACAGATTTGGGGTTACTCGATGGCAGAAGAAGAAGGAAGAGAAGCGATTTTCCAACACCTCATCATCATCATATTCACCAAACAAATTCCAAACTCCGATTCTCGTTCAACACTCCAATTACTTGTCGGATGATACACTCACATACACAGAGACTTCAAACTTACGTTTGGGTCCATTTAAACCATTTGCAGTTACTTGAGAAAAAATATTTTATTTAAGTGATTTTTTAACTTTTAATATATAACTAGATAAGGAATTCACTTACATTAGTATAATTTTTATATATTTTTTAAAATTTTATATCAAAATTAAATTTATAATTCATTTGAGATTAAATTTATGAATCAAAATAATTTTTTTAAATTTAATAATTTTGATTCAATGATTCAAAAAATATAAAAATTATACTAATATAAGTGAATATATATATATTTATATTTGATTTTGAGTGGATTCTAATTGATAGGGCTTTGGATTAAATTAAACTTGTTTAAAGTTGATCACCTGAAATTGTACTCAAAATTTTAAAAATTTATAATAGAAATATCAAGTTGGCTATATGGATTGAGAACAAATAAAATATATTTTTTTAAAATGAGTCTAGATTGAAGACTCATGTGTAGCCCAATGTTATGTTTTTAAATGATTCTTATTGAAACTCAGAAGACTCGATAATTATTTATATATATTTTACATTTATATCTCATTACATGATGGTTAATTAAATTATTTTATCATTTTATTTAATGAAAATTTTTACCATATGAATCACATTTAGAAATATTTTTACCTTAAAAACTTAAAAAATTATTATTCATAATTGTTAAAAATTTCATTATTGAATTTATTATTTTTTTAAAGTCTAAATTTTAGTTCTAAAATTTATTTTATTATTTTTATAAATTTCTCACTTTTATTTTATTATTGCCTGAAAATAAATGTCAATTATCATTATTAAAACTTTATCTAAATTTTTTTTATAATTTGGGTCAAATTTTAAAAACATTTTTATATAAAATTTTCGTAGAAAATCAATTATTCATGATTTTTATGAATTTTATCTTCGAAATTATTTTTATTTAATTTCAAAATTTTAATATATTTTATTTTTGGCTCAAAAATTAATAACAATTATCATTATTGATTTTTTTTCTAAAATTTTCCTTAATTTGGGTAAAATTGTAAAAATGTCTTATATAGAAGTTTCTTAGAAAATCAACTATTTTGATTATTAAAATTTCATCATTGGAATATATTTATTTATTTTCAAAATTTTATTATATTTTTTAAATTTAAAGAATTATTATTTTTTAACTAATCAAAATCTATCCTAATTTAAATAAGTAACAAGTTAAAATAAATTTAAAAATACAAAAATAATTAAATAAAAACAAAATAAAATAAACATACAAATAAAGTAAAATAATTAAAAACAAAAACGATGAATAAGATTACAATGATAATTTAACAACATTGGATAAGTGTCATATGAAGAATCCTCAGGGGACTCTTTTCATCTAGTGTAGTATGGATATATTAAATAGATATAAGTGATTAATTTGTGAAAAAAATGAAGTTAGAATATATTTCTTTGATTTTAATCTACTATTAATCTCAAACTCTATCTGTTTAATTCATCTAATGAGTATCTTCACGTCTAAATCTTCTAAAACTAAAACTTTCAAAATTTCACTAGCATATATGCCATATGAGCTACTACTTTATTGGCAGTTAGAATGTAATTATATAATTATATAATATATTAAAGAATGTAAGTTAATATTAATCTATAATAAACAAATACTTCTTAGCATGGTTTCAAATGATTTTGTACAAAGTGATTTTGGATATATTTTATATTATTTTAGATTTTACATAATATTTTTAAATTTATTTTGTGAGTAGTGCGATGCATTGGTTAGTTTTATTCATTTAATTATATGATACATTGCATACATAATATATTATATAAATATTTATAGAGATTAAAAAAATAAAATTATAAATTTATTAAAAATATTTTAATTTTGGGTTTGAGAGTTTAAAGCATGATTTATGTATTGCTTAATGAGAAAAATTATTTTATGTAATAATTGAGTAATATTAATGAACATTTATCATGGAATAATTGAATATATTAAAAAGTTGGTTATTCAAATAGGTAATAAAATAATTGTTTAAAATATTTTTTAATTGATATATTTTATTATAAAAATTAAGAAAGCTAATTATTATATTATTACATAAATCTGTATAGCATGTGATTTAAAAAAATTTTTTTGTTAAGAGATAAATATAATTTACATAACCATTAACAAAAGATAAAATGCGAGCAAAAGCATAAACCGAATTAAAAAATCAAAATAATAATATGTTACATCGAAAGAAAGTTACAAGTTAAAAATAGTATCACTTCAAATTCATTTACAAATTTATTAATATTTTTTATATGCATCACAAAGAGGGAAAGCATATATATTTTTATACTTGAATTTATATTTTTAAAATTTGAACATTGTATTTCATATTTATATTCATACTAATTATACATGTCAAATTATGTTTTTACATAGCCAAATAAAAATGATTAAAAGATCGTGAGCCATTTGTGCCCCAAAGTAAAAATTATTGTGAAAAATTTCCTATAAAAATTAAGAATATACCTTTGAAAAAAGTTATAAAATAAAAAAATGTAACAAAAATCAGTTATAGGCTTAAAATCATGGGGTAATTGTTAGATGACAAATACGTGTGTTTGTGTGTGTATATATATGTAAGGGAAAATATCCACTTATATCGATGAAAAAATACTTTAACTGTATACGTTTCATAATTTTTTATACACTTTATATTTACTTAACATGATTGTTTTATTTCATACTTTATTCATGTAAATAAATTCATGTCAAATTTTAAGTCAACATAAAATGTTTAACTATTTATCTGATATAAAAATTTCAGTTGTTAAATATATATTTAGAAAAAAAAATTCTCAAATTCATATGATATGATAAAAATATTAAATTGATTATAAACTTTAGGTGTATGACGAATACTATTTTTTTTGTTAAATTAGCCAGTTGATACATGATTATACTAAAATTTTAGTGATTTATCATATCTTTTTAGGGAATTTTATGATGAACATTTGCTTGTTCATTAACAAATTTGACAAAAATACTCCTAATTGCATAAATATTCAATGTGTTGGTAAAAAAATGAGAAAAGAAAAAAATGAGAGCTTTTGGACTCATTTTGGATGCATTTTTATGCAAAAAGCTTCATTAGTCCTAAACTAATGTGCATTTGCTCAAATGCCTTACATGGGAGATTTTTTTACCTATTCTTTCTTTACTTCCTTCACTTAATTGAGTTTAATTGAACTTTAATGCAAGCTTTAATTATAGACACTTAATTTTATTCAGACAAATTCTAACCAACTGTTTAGCCTTTAAAGTCTGGCTTAGTTTGAATCCAATGTTGATAAAATTTTTGAAATTAAATTCAAGATCAATTTGACTTAATTGCCTTGTGGTCCAACTTAGTTAAATAAAATCAAAATTGGTTAAAATCGATCAAATTTGGTCGAACTTGGGTTAACCCTTGAAATTTACAACCTAAGGGATTATCAAGGCTTAGAATTAATATTCTTGTGATTTTGATGCACTAAAAACTTGACTGTACCTTGGAAAGGGTAAAATTATCAAAATACCTTTTAAAAATATTTTTATAATTTTGACTTTCTAGATGTTGGATTTTTGTGAAAGACTCCAAATAATATTTTTATATTATTTCATAATTTTTTATGCTTTAAAAACCTTGATCGCACCTTGGAAGATGTAAAATTAAAAAAATACCATTTAAGGGTATTTTTATAATTTGATCTTTTCAAGATCGAAATTTTGCGAAAAATTCTAGATCATATTTTTATGATTTATAGACATTAAAAACCTTGATTACACCTTGAAAAACATAAAATTATCAAAATACCCTTTAAAGATATTTTCATAATTTAACATTCTTGATGTCAATTTTTCATGAAAACTTTTAGGTCATGTTTTTATAGTATTTCATGATTTTTGAGGCATTGAAAATAGTGATTGCACCTTGAAAGGTGTCAAATTACTAAAATGCCTTTTTAAATGTATTTTTATAATTTCACCTTCCTAAGGTTAGTTTTTCATGAAAACTTTTAGATCATATTTTCATATATTTTATGATTTTTATGTATTAAAATCATGAAAACAATGATGGGATCATAATTTCTAAGAAAATTATGCAAAAGGCCTAAAAACATTAATAACGGGAAAATTATCATTTCAGATGCAATAAAGGGTTTGCTACACATACTGCTAAATGAATATGTTGTGAATAATAAAGGACCAATAGATTTTAAAAGGATACTAATCTAGTGGCCCACATTGTGAGCTTACCCACTAAGTTTAACAAAAAAAAAATGATTTTGGCCATTTAATGGGATTTGATTCAAGGGCCATTAAGGGGCTTTTTTTTTTTTTTGGGTTTTAAGCAACAAAAAACAGTTATGTTGGGTGGAAGAGAGCAAAAAAAAAAAAAAAAGAAAAAAAAAAAAAAAGGAATAAAAGGGGAGAAAAAGAGGTGGAAAGATGGGAGTTGGGAAAAATTAAGGTAGCTTTTGTTTATCTTTATTTCTTTTTATTGTCTTTATACATGGAACTTCAAGAAACATGGATTTCCTTTTTTTCTTTACTTGGATTTGTGTCAAAATGGGGTGCTTGGTTTTAAAATGTAAACATTTTCCATTAATGAAAAGGAAGGGTTCTAAAGTTTAAAAGATTGGTTTCCTGGTTTACATGGCTATTCATGAGAGCTTTGTATTGAATCTTTTTTTTTTTCATTATTTTGTTTTAAAACCAACTTCATGAATGATTCAGTTTCGGTCAAGAAGCTTCATTTTTGTTCGATTTTCCTTGCTCAAAATTGGTTTTTATGATTTTTTTTTTTTGGTTTTATCCATAATGGTTGTTTTGAAAGCTAAGGTTTAGACCTTTTAGTGCTTAAAAAATGGTTTTTCAGTTCTGTTTTCTTGTTAGCTATCTAAGGATGTTTTAGCTCAAGTTTTAAGCTCTTAATTTACTTTTTATGATAAAAATTGAAGTTTTTATGGTAAAGTGTAGGAGCTATTCAAAGCATGACAAATAAAGTCTTTTATGGCTTTTTTATGGGAGTTTCAATTCTACCATTTGGGGGTTGTTTCTTTGAAATTCAAGGCTATTTTCTTTGTCTTTAATTGGTGTTTTGATGAAGAAAAGAGGGCCTTTCATTATAAAATTCAAAAGGCATTAAGAATAGAAAGATATGAGTGTTTAAAAAAACAACAAAAGTGTTGAAAACCATAAAATGGGATTTCAGTTGTCTTGAAATAAATAGAACCCTTCCTTTGACTTTTTGTTCATCACTTTTAGTAAAAACCTTGGTTATTGAGATTCTTCAAATTGTGTGTTGCATACTAAATTTATTTTTTAGTTTACATATTTTATAGTTTACATTTAGTTATATTGTCATGTCTTCTATGTTAGTTTGTTAAGGTTATTTATTTCACATTTATTATTATTATTATTATTATTATTACTACTACTACTATTATTAATGCCATTACATAGTCATCTTTGTTTATATGTGCCTTTTGCTTGTTTAATAACTTGTTACATGCATAGCCATTCTAAAATATCATTTATATGTCATCTTTAATTACATTCATACATTTATATTCAGTATTTGCATTTTTAAATGTCTCTCCAAGAGATTAATAAAAATCTGATTTTTAGAAAAGTCATGAAAAGTGAGTTTGCTTCGAAAATCCACCTAAATGTTGGGAATTTTAGAGAGATTCATAAAAATATGAAAAAACCCAAACCCTAAAACCCTAAATCCTGAAACCTTGAAATCTTAAGTCCTAAAATTGTAACCTTAAACCTTAAAACCTTAAACCATAAACCTTAAATCTCAAAACCTTAAATTACCTAAACCCTAAACCTAGCCCTTAATCCTAAATCTACCCAAACACCAAAAATCATTCCAAAATTCAAGGAATTTGCACAAAAATCTCATATGAATAATTTATTCTTGAATGCTATATAGAGAATGGAGCACTTAGGAAATTTTATTTTTATTAAGTTTTTCATGGTATTCTTTGACAAAGAATAATAAGATTAAACAAAAAAAAAATAAAAACGAGATTTTAAATATAAATAGTTACACCTAAACTCTATTTAAAGGTTGATGAGTCCAAATGGTCTCTTTATATTTAAAGACCTAATTTTCAAATCTTTTCTCGCCATTATGCATAACACACAAAACTTTATTTTTAGATTGTAGCTTGCATTTATTTTGCATGCCCATGCCTTTTAATTAGTATTATTTAACATCGTAAGTTTTTCGCATAAAACATTTTTTTATGGAAAACATTATTAAAAAATATGAAATTTGAAATAAAATAATATTTCGAGAGAAATAATTCTTGGTATTGTACCTAGATTTTAGAAAGTCACCAGCAATTATCATTTTTAAAAGGATGTTATTTTCATTTTAAAAAAATTTCATGATGAATCTTAGGCAGAAAGAGTTATCTTTAAATTTTGCCTAGATGTTGGAGAATTTTAAAGTAATTATTTAACCTAAAGATTTTCTTAATATTCTTAAACGAAGACTTTTAATAAAATTGATTTTGTTTTTTAAAAGTGAAGGGAATTATTATTAAATTTCAAATGGAAACCATTTTCATCCAAAACCAAAGATAACACATGATTAATTGGTATTGTTTTTTAAACAAGCACTATAGGATTGCTAATTCTTCCCGACGTGTAATCGTACTCTCGAACTTAGTTCTATTTTCAAAAACCAAAAATATCTTTTTGATAAATCTCAAATTCCTTTTTTGGTGTTATTAAAAAGATAAACTTTTTGAGGTAACCAATCACACCTAACACCAAAAGGTTGGTTGTGACTCTATGTTTGTAATTTTTAAAATTTTTTGTCTAGTAGTCCTCAAAATCATTATGACAACTTGGTGACTCCGTTGGGGACTTTTGAGAGTTAGGTAAAAAATTAATCATGCATTATCTTAAGTTTTGGATTTAGTGGTTTAGTTTATATTTAATTTTAAGTCCTTTCATTTTAATTTTTTTAAGAATATTGCATGCTAGTATCTTACTTTGATTGCCATTTGCTCTTCTCTTATATTATTTTGATTGATATATCTCTTCACATGTGCTTTGCATATTCACTTGTATGTATGAGCTCTATACTCAAACTTTATCCCTATTAGGAGGGAGTAAAGTAATTATGCTCTCATGAATTTGAAAACCTCTACATTTACTAGCGAAACACTCTCACTCAGATTAAACTCTTTCCATTTATAGCCTGTAATAGGTGAACATCGAGATGCCTTACTAATCTATAATGGGCGATGATATGAGGAACAATCTAGAAACCTTTAGACATATAAATCATAACTCAGCATATACTGAGCTTTATAAAGCTAGCCTTTGATAAAGTTACGCCACAACCCATTCCATAGAAATTACCCAAAATAAGTCATATAAAAAAGCATTATTTACCTTTCTCATTTGATTTTCTATTTAAATCGTCAATTTGTTGAATGTTTTTGTTGTTTTAATAATAATAATGGTAAAAAAAAATCACTAGGAATAATGATCCTTTGGTTTTTTTTTAAAGGGAGAAAAAAAGAGAAAAAAAAAACAATGAATGAATGGATGAATGAATGAAAGAAAAGAATAAAAAGAAAGAGTGAAGTTGTTCAAAAACATTAATTTACTTTTTGCATTGCATTGCATTTTAAAGTTTTCCTTTTATTAATTTTTCTATGTTTTCTGTGTTTTGTTGTTTGTTGCATGCATCATTTTAGCATCAAGCATTGGAGACATTCATTTTAGATAGCTTATCATGATAGGTTTTTGTCAAATTTCAAGAATAGGTCTTTCTGTTAATAAGTCATTTTGGGAAGTCAAGGAACAATTTGAAAATAGGTAGCATATGGAAGAAAAAAGAAAGAAAAAGAAAAAAGAAAATAAAAAGGTCCATCTAATAAATTTTCTTCAAACATATTGGTCTAGTCTTTGTCTAAGATATGCATAAAAGAAAAAAAATACAAAATACAACAAAATAAAAAATTTTACAAAAAAATTAAAAAAAAAAGATAGGTTTTTCTTTAATTCTTTATTGGCCTAATAAAAAAATAACGAAACAACAGAATTGGAAAATGATAAAAATCATTGAATCCTAGTCAATCTGTTTGAATTTCTTTTTAAAAGAAAATAAAAGATGAGTGTTCTTGAATATTTCTTTCTTCTAAGAAAAGGAAAAAAAAGTTCTAAGCCTGAATGTTGTTGTATCTTTTGCATTTCATTTGATCCTTTTTAATACATTTTTATCATGTGTTTGAACTTATAATAAAACAATATATGCATTCCATCTCATGCACATAGATAGTACATGTATTCCATCTTATGCACATTTTAATAGGTAATACATGCATTACATATCTTAAGGGTAATGTCAATTTCAATAGGTTAGTATAACACATGCATTGCATTTCATGTAAAAATATCTTATGCGTACAATATGTCAAAGTATTGCATATAGGCCTATTGTTTAAGTGATAGGCATATATCTCATTACGCATGTAGAATGTCATTGTATTTCATGCATGTGGATTCATGAATAATATGATGCATTGTACAAATTACATTTCATATGAACATACATCACCATTTCCACAGCATGACATTTCATTTCTTGCATGCATATTTTTAAGTGATGTGATTTTTATCGTTTGGACCTTGTACATATGAAAATCCATTGTCTTAAGCATCTTTGTATTTCATAATATCCTTTTGCATCATTATCATATTCATGCATTCACAAACATGTTTTATGTGTCACGTAAAGTTATATATTCTTTTGAAGCATTCATTCAATAAGAGTAATAACATAGATTTTTTAGTCTAAAACCCTATAATAGAACATCTTCTTAATGGACATCAAAAGGAAAAATTAGGAAAGGTTTTGGAAAGTTCTAAGGGTAGCGTATCCTAAAAAAGAAGATAGTTTATTCCTCACTTATACAATATACAAAATCATGGAGAATAAGAATGATAACAAGATTGAAAAGGTTGAATAAGCTCGAGAAAAGATGAAAGAAATGGTTGTGGAAATATGGTAAGGCATTGAAAGATAGTTAATGAAGTTGAAGTAGATCTTGTTACGACTTTCAAAAGGAAAGAGAATTAGTGAAACATTAAGGACGAGGGAAGAAGTTGTTATCAATTAACCATTGCACCCACCTAAGTTCACATGTCTTTATGCCTAGAATCCTTATACTACACAAGCACCATCAACAAACCATCCACCTTATATTTATATTGGTACTTCTGCCAGACTATCTTCGACTCAAATAAATGTTAATCTTAAGTCTATTCTCTATAATCCCATCATGATACCTAACCTGGATGATCCTAAAGAATGAAAGAAGCTAAAATGGGTGTCTGAATTGGTAGAGAGTATGAAAATGAAAAACAAGTGCAATTTATTGAAAGAAAGACTTAGGGCAATAAAAGGAAGAAATGTCTTTGGGAATGTTGATGCCAATGAGCTTAGCTTAGTTCCTAAATTGGTTATCTTTGCAATGTTTAAGGTTTCTGACTTCGAGAAGTATGATGGAACAAAGTATTATTTGGCACATATTATAATGTACTGTAAGAAAATGATTGGCTTTACCCACAGTGATAAACTTTTGATACATTGCTTCTAAGATAGTCTAACCAGATCTACAACAAGATGGTATGTGTATTAGACCAAAACAAAATTTATTCTTGGAAAGATCTGACTAGTGGTTTTATTGCATAATATAAACATGTGGTAAGCATGGTGCCGGATAGGTTGACCCTATATAATATGGAAAAAAAGAGCTACTGAGACTTTCAAAGAGTATGCCTACATATAGAGGGATCTTGCAACCCAAGTGCAACCACCATTGACCTAAAAGGAAACAATCATCGTATTTGTCAATACCCTTCGAGTCTCATAGTTTGTTAAGCTCATTGGTCACGTCACAAAAAACTTTACTGATATGGTGCTTATTGGGAAGATAATAGAAAATGTAATCAAGAATGGTAAGCTTAAGGGATGGGAGAATACTGATACAAAGAATGACGATGAAAATGCAACTCAGATTGAAAGCCATAAGGGGTAACAATTTGGAAACTTCACTTTGTTTTATCATTACCCAGTGCATCAAGCTCATGAGGTATCAATCCATTATACTTATTAGCCAAAACCATCAATTTTTCAGCCAATATATGTCCTCTAAACACTTGCTTATATGCCTAGCCCAATCACTACATCCATTATTAAATCAGTTACAAAGCCTAGCCAAAAGATAAATTGTTCAAAGGGATCAAGAAAAAAAGCAAGTGAGGAGTTAGATTAAACCAAGTCTCATGACTCACTCTAAACTACTACCCCAAATGGTCCATAGAAACCTTCTAAAACTTGTGAATTTAGAACCTCTGAAGCCTTCTTACCCAAGATGGTATGACACCCATGCACGGTGTGATTGCCATAATAGCAATCAAGGACAATTAATAGAGAACTGCCCTAAATTGAAATACAAAGTCAAAGATCTAATCAAAGCTAGATTGTTAGATTTTTAGGACAAAAAAAGAATCAAATGAAGAATTTATGGAATTGTTATGAGCCAGAAATATATGAGGTCCTGCAAGATCCAACATTCAAAACTTTCTAAAAATTCAATAAAATGATTCACTTTTGGGTTAAAAAGGTAACGGTAGTCCAAGGGTAATTTGCAGTCTCAGTTTGAAAAAATAAATTTTGTTTTGATTTGGATATCTAAATGGATAAACTTTTGCCTGGTATATTGCCTTATAGATTTGTGATCTAAAATTTTCCCATTTACTTAGGATTGAATTATTGATTTTCAAGATTTTTCAATAGAAATAAAAGGTTCAATTAAGAACAAAGCCTCACATAATTAATTTCAAAAATCATGAAAAAGAAAAACCTGGAAAGAAAAAAGGAGAAGAAAAAGAAAAAGGAAAGAAAAAGGAAAAAAAAAAGAAAGAAAGGAAAAAAAAGGAAAAGAAAGGGAAAAGAGAGAAACAGAAAGTTTTCTTTTGTAATAAAAGGTCTTGAAAAAGTTGGTGATTACTACTAGAAATAAATTTATCAAATACCTTCACACATTTTCTTAAATCATTCAATTGATTCCACTTATTAACCATAACACTTCAAGAGGCATGAACTTAAATTCATGAACTTTGCTTTCACTAATAATGTTATGATATGAAAGAATGATAATTTTTTCCCTAGGCACTAGTCAATGAGATAGTCAAGTTCAAACCAAAAATAAAAAAGAAATTTCAGATTACTAGAAGATCAGGTAAACATGACATTTTAAAGGATTCAGATGTGGTAATTTGATGAGTCAAGGCTATATTGAAACCTTAAAATTTTCCAAAATTGAAGCAATCCCAAATCTTTTAAAAGGATTTAAAATATGCCAACCTCTTTTTTTTTTACCCCAAAATTGTCCTTATCCAATATCACAGAAGCACATTGACCAAAAAGAAGGACTTTATTGCCCTTAAGGTAACTTAAGTTACAATTAACTTGTTCCTTTTATGAAGTAACATGAATATCTTGACACCTTAAATGAATTCATTCTACATGACCCCTTTCTCATAATAACCTTAGGGATGGTTTGTCAAAATTGGGTATCTTTCTTTATTTATGGTGAGGACATAAAAAAAAAGAAGAGAAAAAATATGAGAAGAACAAAAAGAAATGAAAAGAAAAATTGAAAAGAAAAAAGAAAGAAAAATTTTATTGTGACATTATGTAATTGAGACATTCAAATGAATCCGAGATTAAAAGGTTCATAATAAATTTATGAAGAAACCAGTAAGAAAAACTAAAAAATTAAAAAAAAAGTTAAAATCTAAGAAAATTTGAGAAATTACTACTTGAGATGATAAATGGTCATCTTTCATCATCCCTTCACAAATATAGAAAGTTATCCTTTATTGTCCTTTTGAGTTTGATAAAATTCTTTTAAAATAAACCTTAACCAAATATCACTCTCTATACTGAGAGGCAATAAGGGATGCATTTAGGGGTTAAGAATGGTAATGTTTAAAAGAAACCTCGTATGTTAAGGGCAATGCCTAATATAAGATATCCCAAACTTTTGAATCCATTCAAAGAAAAAGTAAAAAAAATGAGAAAGTGAAAGAAAAAGAAAAAAAAAGAAAAACAAAAGAAAAAGAGAAAAAGAATAAGAATAAGAATAAAAGAAAAAGAAATGAATGAATAGAAAGTATAGGAAAATGAAAAGATAAATACCCCCAAAATGAATCCTTCAAATAAAAGAATAATTCTTGGTTTAAATCACCCTTAAACACTTATTTTGGGCCTATTTATCCTTTTTTTTTAACTTTTGAACCTTGGCCTACATTAGATCCTCAGAAAAGTCCATATTGATCAAGTATAGATGCTTAAAATTAAAGAGTTTCTCTTAGAGGAATGATCATAAAACTTGTTGCAATGTTTCAGGATCGAGAAAGTGTCCATTTACTAGATAAATGAGGAATGAGAAAAACAGGGGCTTAAAAAAGCATTTTCAATAAAAATCAAAGCAAAAAGTCACCACCAATCTTGTTTAGGGTACGATGGGCCACCCAAAAGTTTTGTCATTTTAATAAAACATTTAAAAGATTTAAAAGTTTTATAAAAGAATAAATTTGTGATCTCTAAAATCAGATTTAGGATTTGAGAATCAGTTATGCATGGGAAAAGATTAGCACCCCGCACAGTACTCGTCAAAGATAGTACCAATTGATTGTATGCTATCCTTGAAATTTGATACAATGGTCCTATTATAGTGTTTAGAAACTAATTCCCTTTTTCAATCCAAAAACTTCAATTTTCTTTTCTTTTTGAAAATATATCAACTTTTTTTAAAACAAAACATCTTATTTTTGAATCAAAGTGAAAACACTTTAAATATCAAGACACTTTTTTCACTCTCCAATATTTAGACTGAGTTTCAAAAATATCTCTAATTTAAAGGTTTTCAAATTGTCCTATAAAACTGAGATAACACCTCATATAAATAATAATCGTCAAGAATCCCTTTATAATTAGTCTAGATCTTGATGACTATATCTATTTGAGATGTTATCTTATTTAAAATATTTTTACTTTGAAAACTCACTTTTGAAATAGATGCATGATAAACATGTTCATAATAAAATGAATGCATGAATGCATAATATGAATGCATAGTAATTTAAAAATGCATGTAACAAGTAAAACTTTGATATGAATGCATAAATGGGTCTTAAGAATTAGTTTTAGGGTTTTTGATTTCTAGGGGTTTTAGGTCTTCAAGTTTCAAAGTTTCAAGGTTTTAAGGGTCGATTTTAGGGTTAGTGTTAAAGGCTTCCATGGAATTATGATGCATTGATAAATACATGATAAGGAAACAAATTAATTACAAATTTAGGCATTTATTAAAACTTAAATTACAAATAAGTGGTTCATGAGAACATGAAGATAAAAATGGATCAAACACAAAAAATTTTCAAACTTTAAAAAGATGTTACTACTTTTTTTTTTTCTTCAAAAAGCAATCAAATAACATCAAAATCATCTAAACAATTTAATAAACTAGAATTTTTTCATTGAAAAATTAATCCAACACATTGAAAACTTAGTAAACATATCAAAAATAATAATCAAGCATATAGAATCAAGTAACAAATTCCTACCGAAAGAAGAACAAGGTTTGGCCAAACAAGAAAACCATAGTGGCCAAACTTTCTTGGCATTTCCCTACCCCTGTTTGCATTCCAAACATACATCACTTACCTTTCAAATCATCATGTAATGGCATTCACATTATAAGAAGAATTTTTCCAAGTATAAAGCAAACTAAAGATAGCAAAGAAATCATGATCAACTTGGACATAAAATCGAACATTACCATGTATCACTAACCATTCAAGAATCATATAAAACATCAACAAATTCATAATCTAGTCATCATAAACCATATTTTGAAACAACCAAACTATCAAGAAAAGCCAAGAGAAAGTTTGACCATAATAGGAGAAGTCTTGGCCGAACCTTGAACTTGTTTTAATGATGGATTTTGTTGATTGTTGTTGCTTATTTTCTAGTTTTAATTCAACTATTGATTAATTGGATGAAGTTAATCAAAGCTTTGAGTAAAAAAAAAATGAACTATAAAACTTTCAAGAAACCAAAGAAAATAATAAAAAAAACAATATAAGAATGCTATGGTGAATGTGATAAGAACACCAAAAATGAAAGATGAAATGTAAAAAGATTATACCTTAAACTTTCTTTAATTTTTTTTTCTTTTCTTCTTCTTCTTCTTCTTTATTTCTTTATTTATGTTTTGTCCTTGGTTTTTTTTCCATCTCTATTTCCATGCACTCTCTAGCTCTTTTCCTTTTTTAGAATATGTAAATGTCCCCTTGAAAAAGATAAAGAAATATCCTAAGTAAGATTAAATGCGAGCCTTTAGATTAAAACTCATCCAAGGGTCTATTTTTCTCTTTTGTTTTTGGTTACAAGGAGCAAGCTTTCACCATTGGATTAAGCTACTCCAAATGATCACATAGTCTATAATGCACACTATTAAAGATGGATTTTTAATGTTGTTGGATTGGAATGAAAAGATCAAATTGCCCTTCATTACAAAGTTTTTGGTTTCTAGGGTATTTTTTTTGGAAATCTATGTTCCCTTATTCATTTTTAGGATTTTAAAGCATAAAAAAATAATAAAATATTATGAAACTAAGATATGTAAATTTTTGTGAAAATCTTATCTCGAGAAGGTTAAATTACGAAATTACCCTTAAAAGGTATTTTGGTAATTTCACACCTCCCAAGGTATTGCTTTGATCTTGAATGCACCAAAAATCACCAAATATTTTTAAAAAGTGATTTGAAAATTTTCATGAAAAATTGACATAAAAAGGTCAAATTATGAAAATACCTCTAAAAGGTATTTTGGTGATTCACACCTTCTGAGATACAATCAAGGTTTTTAGTGTTCCAAAAATTATTAAATAATATAAAATGATGATTTGGAGCTTTTTGTAAAATTCTGACCTCGAAAAGATTAAATTATGAAAATACCCCTAAAAGATATTTTTGTAATTTCATATGTCTTAAGGTGTGATATGTGTTTTTAATACATAAAAAATATTAAAATATTCAATTATGATATGAAAGTTTTTATAAAAATTTAACTTTAAAAAGATCAAATTACAAAAAAATCTCTAAAGGCATTTTAGTAATTTTATATTTTCTTAAGTGTGAAAATTATTTTAATACTTTAAGAATCATAAATTTCAATTTAAAACTACATTGATCCCAATTTGGTTGCAAGAATTGAAAGTAGACCATTTTTTACCAATTTTGACTAAGTTTGATCATATTTGAATAAATTTGACCTTAGGGCATTTAGGTCAAATTGGTGCCCATTTTAATTTTAAAAACTTGTCAAAATTAAAGAAGTGTTGGATTTGAAGAGCTTCACAAATGGTCAGGATTTTGCTTGGACAAAATTAGGTGTCTACAAAACCCATGAATGTTTTTACCTTCCTTTACTACCTAGTTACCTATTTGGGACAATTTGTACCTTTTGGATAAATTTAAATTCTTAATGCATGGTGTAATGATCGAAAAGAATAAAAAAGAAAAAGAAAAAATACGAATGTAGCTCTAAGGTGAAAATCTTATAAAATTCTTAATGCAAGTTGCATGTTGCATATTTAAATTAAAAATAAAGGAAAGCATTTTGAAAATGTAAGAAAAATCAAGAGAACTTGTCCAAAGGCAAAGAAGGTAGAAACAAGTAAAAAAACAAGATGAAAAAGGTGAAGGAATCGTAAAATGGTAAGTTGAGATCATTTTGGAAAGAAAGGGAAGATTTAATTGGATGGGGGAGCAGGAGATAAGCATTAGGAAGGAATTTTCTTTTGAAAAAGGAGTATTTTTTCTGTTAGCATCCATGTTGGAGCACATACATCATGAAGTTCTGCATTTGTATAAGCATTAGCATTAGCATTTTTTAAAATCTATAGTTGCAGGAAACATTTGTATCATTAGGATAAGTATATGTATTTGCATCCTCGAGTAGGCAATTGCCTTATTGCATGAGAACATTTGCATTTGCCCAAGACATTTGCATTTGCATCAGGGTAGAGGGCATTGACATTTCACATTCTTGCGGTTGATCATTTATGTGTACTCTTTTAGAATATGGTTTTGTGTTTGCATCTAGATAGTTGTAAGGATCAATATGTTCATATCATCAAAAGTTAAGATCTGCATTAACATGTTTGAATATATACTCGCATCATGCATTCATGCATTTGCATATTCTTTAAGAATTCTTCTATCTATCATATTAGGACGACAATAGAAATTGCATTTTGTTAGAGGTTATATACTTTTGCATTTGCATTTAACAAAAGAAATTCGCTGGTACGAAATTTGGCATCAGAATTTTCACATGTAGCATTCACAACATGGAAAAGACATTTGCATTTGCATAATTGGTAGGGATTTTTACACTAATTTTCTAAAAAATATATCAAGATTTTCTTATGATAGTACCATATTTTATTCAACTCTCTCGATGGTGATATCCGAGTTTTTTTTGTATATTTTACTTATTCTTGATGGTGATATTTGAGCATTCTATATGTTTTGGTGCTGATATATGAAACTTCTTAGTGGTGATATCTGATTATTCATGCCAAAATATTTTTAAAATTTCTTGATGATCATATTAAGACGTTTTCAAAAGTACTCGGTGGTGATATTCAAGAATTCAAAACTCCACATTTGCATCCTTTTACGGTGGTGATATTCGAGCATTTAAAAATGTTCTTAGTGGTGATTGAAAATCTATAAGTGCAGATAATCGTATCAAGTAATAAAGTGATAAGTAAAGTTTGTTCCTACGAAAACTTTAATAGAGAGAATTAAATACCAAAATTAAACACCTTTAACTATATTCAGAAAATAAAAATATAAGCAACTACTAACCTAATATGCAATCCAAAATTAAAAATCTAAATTAAATAGCAAACCAAAATTAAATTAAATTATGCAAACAGAATTTAAATGAATTAAAACTAGATATGAAACTTATCAAAACAGCAAGTAACCGAATTAACAAGAAACAATAAGCAGAACTAACATGCAATAACCAAGATGAATTTAAACATGCAAAACTATATGGAAGGAGCACTGCAGGAACTAAAAACAGAATCTTAACTTAATGTAGTAAACGTCAACAACCTTAAAACTATATGAAGTAATGAAAACTGTAATGCAAAATTTAACTAACAACCTAATGTAGCAACTTGAATTAGAGCTGTAAATTAAAGCAGTAATTAAAATAGCATGCAGAAAATTAAAACAGTAAAACTGTTTAAAACTGTTATACTATATTGATGTAGAATTTTAAAACTATAAACAAAAAAATATGCATTAACTATTTTAATTATGCAGAAAATTAAACAGAAATTGAATTATGAATTTTAACTAATGCAGTAGGTAAAAATTAAATGCAGTAAAATTTTAGAGTGCTAAAAGCAGAAAATTAAACCTAAAATTAATGCACAAAAATTAATAGTGCAGTCAAATTAAAAGCAGTATATAAAACAGTGAATAGAAATTACCTAGAATGCAAAACAGAGTAAATGGTTAAAACCTAGACTGATCCGAAACATGCAGAAAACAAAACTAATATGCATGGAGGAAGACTAATCCTAAACAGCAAACTAAAAGCTGGATCTTTAAAGAACTAGAATGCAGGAAATTTAACACAACGAAAACTGTGAAAGAAACTCAAACTGTAAATTAAATATGCATGAACCAAAATTGAACTTGAATTAACTAGATTAAATAGAAAATTAAAGAAAACTGAATTGCGAGAACATGATTAAAATTTAATTGTAAATATCTTGAACTAAATTAAAATAACACAACTGAATTGAAATTTAAAGAATTAGAACTAAAAATTAACTTGCAAGAATAGAAAATTAAAACTGTTTTAGAAGAAACAGTTGAACCTGCAATAGGACTCCTTTCCATCTTTGAAATCTTTCATGCCATTTTGGAATAACGTAGTTTTATTAAACCAAGAGACAGTTTGGTTTCTATCTCTTCCAACTCACCTTGCAAATTTGTGTTCAATATCTGCCTGTTTGTGCGCCATAAACGGCCTTGAGTTTTCCAAGTTGTAGCTTCCTATTCCTCATCCGTCAGCCATGCATTGATCTCCAATAAATTTCCACACATCTACCATGTCATCCCATGAAATTTCATGCATGTGCACCTACATGGAATTTGCTTGAAAATTTTCACAGTGCAAGCTGCCAGAATTAAGAAACTGAAATTGTCAAAACTTGTCATCTTCAATTTAGCTCCAACCATCTTCAAAAAATCTTCAATTGATCTTCTAAATTTAAGTCTTTATAAATTCAGTCATTTTAGCACCAAAATCAATCAATTTGCATTGAATTCCTTTTTTTTTTTCTAAATTTCTTAAAATTTTTCTACACATTAGAAAATTAAGCAATTTAGGAGTAAAAATTAAATTATCTCAGTAAGAACATAGCAAAATCCATACAATTAAGCACTAAAAATAACTCTATTTTATAGAGCTATCAAACCCCCAAACTTGAATTTTTGCTTGTCCTCGAGCAAAATAAAACTAAGCTAGATTAGAAAAACATGCTAGAGATCAAAAGTACATAACTACCAATATTAGATTCTCATAAGTTCCTCAAAAATTGCATGATGAATAGAACTTGAACAAAATCATAAGCATATATTAAACATAAGAATTATTCAAGAACAAGCTTCCCTTCAATTACAAATTTTTGTGTGTGTGTGAATAATCTATCTCATATAATGCAAGATATTCAATTAAAGTTAGGCAAACCTGAAATAAACACATCATCTCAAAGAATGAACAAATTTCATAAGTTTGCTTTGTATATACTCTCTCCACTTATGTAGCCACACTAACTAAAGATCAATAGGTCTTTATTAAGCTTGTAATGCTAGGCTAGGGTCAAGGTATGATAAAGAAAAATTTAAGCTCATAAAACCCCAAACATACATTACTTGGGATCTAAACTTTTATGAGAGAGCTTTCAAGAATTGTAATGCCCACAAACTTAAATTCTTCTTTCTTCTTTTTTTTTTTTCAACTCAAATAGCAACTTCTTATTAATTTACATGTATACTTGTTGTTTTCATATGTCCACCATTGTTTTCCTCTTTTTGCATTTTGTTTTTCTTTCTTTAAAAGCTATTTTCAGCTTTTCTTTTTCTTTGTTTTGCTTTAAACATAATTTGCATAATCTTTTCTTTTCAAACTAAAACTCTATCCTTTATCCCAAGGTAACATAGCTCTCATGTTGATTTTTAATTGATTCATATGCACATAGGGTAAGGTAGAAAGATAAAGATATTAAATCAAAGGGTAGCTAATTCATGTAGGTAAAAAACAAAGAAAGGATATATATATATATATATTTATATATATATATATATTTATATATATATATATATATATATATATATAAAAGACTCAAAAGGGCTGAATAGGGATAAACATACATAAGGTTAACTTGAAAAGCTTAAACAATCCAAAAATGGCCTAAACAGAATTCCCATATCAGTTTGAACTTCTTGAAATAAATAGAATTCAATTCTGTTTTAAACTATCTTGAACTTACAAGAGGACTCCTTTCCATCTTTAACATCTTTCATGCAATTCTGGAATAACGTGATTTTATTAAACCAAGAGACAATTTGGTTTCTATCTCTTCCAACTTAGCTTGCAAAATTGTCTTTAAAATCTGCCTATTTGTGCACCATAAACAGCCCTGAGTTTTCCAAGTTGTAGCTTCCAATTCCTCGTCCTTTATCATACATTGATCTCCAATAAATTTCCACTCATCTACCATGTCATCTCATGAAATTTCATGCATGTGCACCTAAATAAAATATCATGGAATTTGCATGAAAATTTTCACAATAAAAGCTACCAAAATTGAGAAACTAAAATGGTCAAACTTGTCATCTTCAATTTTTCTCCAATCATCTTACAAAAATCCTTAATTGATCTTCTAAATTCAAGTCTTCATAAATTCAGTTATTTCAGCACCAAAATCAATCAATTTGCATTGAATTTCATTTTTTTTCTAAATTTCTTAAAATTTTCCTACACATGAGAAAATCAAGCAATTTAGGAGTAAAAATTAAATTATCTCACTAAGAACATAGCAAAATTCATACAATTAAGCACTAAAAATAACTCTATTTTATAGGAGTAATCAAGTGATGATATATGAGCTTTCATTAGCATTTTCTCAATAGAGATATCCAAGAACCCTTTAGTGGTGATATCCAAAGACATCTTCATTCGCTAGGCAATGATATCCGAGTATTCATGTTTGAACATTATTAAAATTTTCTCGGTGAAAACTTTCATTTAAGCTTTCTCAGTGGTGATATTCAGCCTTTTCATTAAATTTTTAGTGATATCCGAAATCATTTTACATTCTCTACCATGGTGGCATCTAAAGACATTTTCTTTTTCTCAGTGATAGTATATGAGTTTTCTTTTTGAAAATGATATACTAAGCTTTTCAAAGTCATTCGGTGGCGATAACCGAGTATCCATATCTAAATATGTTTAAAATTTCTCAGTGTAACCTTTAAGTATTCTTGTTGAAATTTCATTAAATTTTTAGATGGAAGCTTTTGTAAAATTCTCTCGTTGGTGATATCTGAGTCCTCTTCGGTAGTGATATCCGAAGTTATATACATTCACTTGGTGGTGATATCTGAGTATTAAAAGTCTGAATTTAATTTTTTGGTGAAAGCTTTCTTAAAATCTTTCGGTGATGATATTCGAGTACTCTTTAATAGTGATATCTGAAGTCATTTACAATGATTCGATAGTGATATTTGAGTACTCCTCAGTGGTGATATTTAAAGTCAACATATTTACTTAGTGGTGGAATTCGAGTATCCAAGTCTGAAATTGCATCTCTTTTCAGTAGTGATATCCGAATTTTCTTCAATGATGATATCTGAAGTCATTTGCATTTACTTAGTGTGATATTTGAGTTTTTTCAGATGTGATATCAAAGACATTTGTATCCCCTCTTAGTGGTGATATCTGAAGTCATCCTAATCTTCACTAGTGGTATCCAAGTTTCTATGTAGATTTATTTTTAAAAGTTGTGAAACTTTTAATGAAAAGAGTTTTTCAAAAACACCAAAAATAAAAACAAAACAAAACAAAATAAAATAAAAATTCCAAAAAAAAACAACAATAAAAAAACTTCAAGCCATAGTCCTGAACAAAATTGGTGTTATCTTTGCATTATTTCTTATTCTCAGAAATATGCAAAAAAGAAAATTATAGATATTTAATTTTATTCGAGTAAATTCTAACCAGTTGTGAGGTCTTTAAGATCCAACCCAATTTGAATCCAATGTTGATAAAATTTTAAAATTGAATTCAGGCTCAATTTGCCCAAATGCCATGTAATCAAACTTCGTTAAACAATGTCAAACCTAGTCAAAATCAATTAAACTTGGTCGAACTAAGGTTAACCCTTAGAATTCATAAACTAATGGGATTATGAAGGCTTAGGATTAATATTCTTGTGATTTTGATGCATTAAAAAACTTGACAATACCTCGAAAAAATGTAAAATTATCAAAATCACCTTTGGGGATATTTTTGTAATTTTGATCTTTTTGAGGTCGAATTTTCATGAAAGACTCCATATCATATTTTTATATTATTTCATTATTTTTGATGCATTAAATACCTAGATCACATCTTGAAAGGTAAAAAATTACCAAAATACCTATTAGGATTTTTTTTTCATAATTTGACCTTTTCAAGGTTGAATTTTTGTGAAAAACTCTAAATCATATTTTCATATTATTTTATGATTTATGGTATATTAAAAACCCTGATTGCATCTCGAAAGGTGTCAAATTACCAAAATAACTTTTAGAGATATTTTTATAATTTGATCTTCACAAGGTCAATTTTTCACAAAAACTTTCAAATTATGTTTTTATATTATTTCATGATTTTTGATGCATTGAAAATCCTGATAGCACCTTGTAAGGTGTAAAACTACCAAAATGCCTTTTTAAAGGTATTTTCATAATTTGGCCTTCCCAAAATTGGTTTTTCATAAAAACTTCCAGATCTTGTTTTCCTATTGTTTTATGATTTTTGTTGCATTAAAATCACAAAAACAATGATGGGATCATAAGTTTCCAAAAAAATCATGCAAATGGCCTAAAAATACTAATAGGGGTAAAATTATCATTTCACATACCATAAGGGATTGCCACACATATTGCCAAGAGAAAATGCTGAAAATAATGAGGACCATTAGATTTTAAAGGACACTAATCTAATGGTCTAAATTGTGAGCTTACCCACCAAATTTAATAAAAAAAGACAAACGACTTTGTATCATTGGATGGGATTTAATCTAAAGGGCATTAGAAGGCTTTTTTTTTCTGGTTTTAAGTAGCAAAAAGGCAATAATGGTTGGGGGGAAGAAAAAAAAAAAACAAAGAAGAAATGCAAAACAAATGGGGGGAAAAGAGAGAAAAGGAGATGGAAGGAAAGAAGTTAGGAAAAACTAAGGTATCTTTTGTTCATATTTATTTCTTTTAATTGCCTTTGTACATGAAACTTCAAAAAATATGGATTTCCTTCTTTTTTTTACCTAGTTTCACGTCAAAAATGGGTGGTTGGTTTCAAAATGTAAACATTTTCCATGAATGAAAAGAAAAGGATTTTAAAGTTCAAAAGATTTGTTTCCTAGTTTACATGGCTATCCATAGGAGCTTTATCTTGAATCTTCTTTCCATTTTTTTTTTTTGTTCTAGAACAAAATTTCATGAATGATTCAATTATGTTAAAAAAGCTTTATTTTTGTTTTGTTTTCCTTGCTTAAAACCTAGTTTTTATGAATTTTTTTGGTTCTATCCACAATGGTTGTTTCGAAAAGTTAAAGCTTGGACCTTTTAGTGCTCAAAAAATGGGTTTTTAATTTTGTCTTCTTGCTGGCTATTTAAGGATGTTTTGGGTCAAGTTTTAAGCTCTTAATTTTAGTTTTATGGTAAAGATTGAAGTTTTTATAGTAAAATGTAGGAGCTTTTCAAAGCATGACAAACAAAGAAGTCTTTTATAGCTTTTATAGGAGTTTCGATTCTAGCATTGGGGAGCTATTTCTTTGAAATTCAAGGCTGTTATCTATCTTTAATGGGTGTTTAATGAAGAAAAAAGCAACCTTTCATTGTAAAATTCAAATGGCTTTAGAAATAGGAGGATGGGAATGTTTAAAAGGCAACAAAGTGTTGAAAGCCATAAAATGTGATTTTCGGTTGTCTTGAAATAAATGGAACCGTTCCCTTTGACTTTTCATTCATCACTTTCTTACTTTGCATGTTGTGGTGCTCACTTTTGTTGTAATGTCAAGTCTCATATGTTAGTTTGTTAAGGTTATTTATTTCACATTCAGTATTGTTGTTGTTGTTGTTGTTGTTGTTGTTTTTAATATTATCATCATCATCATTATCATCATTATCATTATCATCATCATAGTGCTCATTATATGGTCATCATTGTTTATATGTGGCTTTTGCTTGTTTAATAACTTGTTACATGCATAGGCGTTCTAACTTATCATTTATATGTTATCTTTAATTACATTAATGCATTTATATTTTGTATTTTCATTTTTAATTGTCTCTTCAAAAGATCAATAAAAATTTGATTCTTAGAAAAGTCATGAAAAGTGAGCTTACTTCGAAAGTCTACCTAAATATTGAGAATTTTTAGAGAGATTCATAAAAAATATAGAGAAACCCAAACTTTGAAACCTTAAATCCTAAAACCCTAAACCTTGAAACCTAAGCCCTAAAACCCTAAATTACCTAAACCTAAACCTAGCCCTCAATCCTAAATCTACCCAAACATCGAAAATCATTCTAAAATTCAAGAAATTTGCACAAAAATCTCATATGAAAAATTTGTTGTTGAATGCCACCTAGAGGATGATGTACTTAAGAAATTTTATTATCATTCGATTTTTCGTGGGATTCATTAACAAAGAATAATAACATCAAACAAAGAAAAATTAAAAAAGGATCTTATATATAAATAATTACACCTAAACTTTACTTAGAGGTTGAGGTGTCAAGATGGTCTCTTTATATTTAAAGACCCAATTTTAAAATCATATCTCACTATCATGCATGACACATATTTGCATATCTTTATTTTTAGATTGTAAGTTACGTTTATTTTGATAACCATGTTTTTTAATTATTTTTATTTAGCATCATCAATTTTTCACATAAAACCTTTTTTTATAGAAGATGTTATTAAAAAAATACGGATTTTGAAATAAAATTAAAATAACATTTTGAAGGAAATAATTTTTGATATTCTGTCTTGATATTGAAGAGTCATCAATAATTACCATCTTTAAATGATGTTATTTTCAGTTTAAAGGAATATTGTGGCGAATCTTAGGCAGAAAGAGTTATCTTTAAATTTTGCTTAGATATTGGAGAATTTTAAAGTAATTTTTTTAACTGAAGATTTCCTCAATATTCCTAAACAAAAACTGTTAATAAAATTGATCTTCTTTTTTAAAAGTGAAGGAAATTATTATTAAATTTAAAATGGAAACCATTTTCATCTAAAATCAAAGATAACGCATGATTAATTGGTACAATTTTTAAAACAAATGCTGTGAAGATGTTAATCCTTCTCCATACTTAACCATACTTCTAAACCCCCTTTTGTTTCTGAAAACAAAAAATATTTTTTGGATAAACCTTAAAATCCTTTTTGGTTGTATTAAAAAAAATAGACTTTTTAGGTGATATTCACGTCTAACACAAAAAGATTGGTGGCAACTCTATATTTTTAATTTAAAATTTTTTTCATCTAATGGTCCCCAAAACCGTTATGACATTAATTTTCATATTTTTTTGTGAAAATATCCATTTTAGCTCATAGTGCTTTGTCACTTTTGTAATAATTTTGTATGAGCTAGAATGTGTCACTTGCATTAGTGGGTGTAGAGCTACAATTGGAGCTAGAATTTTCCATGGCTAAATTGGCAATTAAATGGTTCTCATTTAGCTGGAATTTGAAGAAGAAAATTTGTTACAATTGGAGCCTAAAATGTGAGGAAGGGATCAACCACAACCGTGTGATGCACTTGGTAATGATCAAGTGTGATTGGTGCCACTTCTTGGATTCAAAGAGGAGGTAAATGGGTAGCAGCTTAGTTGGCAATTTGGAGGCTTATAATTGGATATAATTCTGACCTTTTGGAGCTTACAAGATCAAAGAAAGGAAGTTTGAACTGAAGTGAAGTGAAGAAAGAGAAAGAAACAATGAAGCTTATAGAGCAAGATGGATGACTTGGAAAAATCTATAACATGTGGCATCTTAGTTGGCATTTTCCTGCAATTTTATTGGCTGGAACACTTCATCCTTGGCCTATAAATAGGAGGGATCACCGGCCATTTGAGGAGACTTTTTCATTTTTTCCAATTTTTTTATTTTTCTGCATTTTACTTTTTTCAACAAATAGTTTCCTTCTTGTTAATTTAAAGGGTTGTTTGGGAGAAAATCACTTTAATTACCAACAAATTTACTTTTCTTGCATTTATTTTACATGCCCTTTAAGATTCAATCAATAAAAGTTCAAGTTCTTTAATATTTCTTGTTCAGTTTCATGTATTTTTGTTCGATCCCAAATCTGTTTGGTTGATTTTTCAATTGAGCTAGTTGTGGTTTTTGCATTGGATCTCATTCAAATCTTATAAGTTTCAATCCAAATTTTTTTCTATGCATTCTCAGATTATGTTTCTTTAAATCTAGAAAAGATCACATTTAAACTTAATCCACAAAATTCTAGAAAAATCCACAAAATATTCGGGTTGGATCTAGCAGTAGAGTTGATGAACAAGTGAATAACAGCACTTGAAGACTCCTCTCCTAACTGGGCAATTGATCCAATCTTTTTTCACTTTATACTTCTTAATTCCTGTGTTCAATTGCTTAGATTCGGTTGCTTGCCTTTAATTTCATGCTTTTCAATTTTGTTTAGATGAAATTTTGTTAACTACTTTGCTTTGCTCTTTTTTGCATTTGATTTTTTGATCAAGTTGATTAAGCTGAATTTTTTATTGTTTTCTTTGATTTCTTTGTTGAATTTGATAGTAATCTTGTAGATCTAGCTTACTTTATCCCAGTTCCGATTCATTTCATCTATAGAAGTGTAGATCTTATTTTTTTTCTCCAAGTTCGATTAAATTCCATTTTAAAATTTTTCTATTTTGATTTATGTTTTGTTGTTATTTCTTGCGATTTTCCTCATTACTTGCTTTTGCATTATGTTGTGATCATTGTTTATGTTTTGTTCTTGCAATGTCAAAGTTGTTTGAATTAAATTTTAGGAAGTTTCTAGATCTTTCTATTGTTGGAAGTTAGGAGGTAGTTATTTTGGTTGTAAGGTAGCTATCTTCAATTTCTTGATTTTAGCTATTGTTTGGATGCTATTTGAGCTGTCAATTTTCAATTTTTTAGTTTAGATTTACATTCATTCAATTCAAAACAATTTATTATGTAACAATATATATTTATAAAAAATTATTTCATTCGTGGGGCATTTATTTATTCATTTTAATTTAAGATTTGAGTATTTACTACATCTCTTTTCTACTTTCTTTTTTTTTTTTTTGGTTAATCCGATTGTAGTCCGTTTCTTTCCTTCATGCTTTATAGCATTCCCTATTTATAAATTCACATAGCTCAACTTTTTAATTGTTTTTAAAATTTTATTATAAGTAATAATAAAGGGTTTTACTCAAGGGTGTTGAAATAATTTTCAAGATTAATTAAATTATTATTTATAATAACATTTTATTATTAAACATGCCTAAAATAATTTACACGAGTAGGGATATTCATTCGTTGATCAGTTAATTTCGAATCAAATTATCTAAAATCAAATTAACTGAATTATTTTATTTTATTTTCGTTAACCGAACCAAATTTATGAATTTCAAAAATAAAACGATCGAATTTCATTAATTTGATCGGTTCGATTAATATTTTCGGTTAACCGAATAATAAATACATTCAAGTTAAATTATATTTTAAATTCTTAATTTCTCATATTTAAACAAACTAAGTAAAATTATTCAATAAAACATTCAAATACTAAAGTATAATGTTAAAAACTCTAACAAGTTATGAAATGAAGTAATTTATTTTATGTATTTTTCATTTTATATTTGAATTATGTTATTTCGGTTAATCCGATTTTCGAACTAAAATAACCAAAAACCAAAATTTTTCTAAAATTATTTTTGTTAGTCGATTAAAATTAATTCGATGGTTGATTGATCAACTAAAAAAATCAATTTGATCTGTTAATTTGATTAAAACCAAATTATGAACACCCCTATACATGAGGCCCTCGTTGAAAAAACCAAACTCATTGGTTTTCTATCTCCTTTTTTTAGGCACAAATCCATCATTCACATGGAGAAGCATCTGGATGGCTCGGGATATCATTGAATCAGATATATTCTGCTGTTACAATTGCAATGGAAAAGGAAGATGGACAAGCAGACAACAAGTTTTGACACAAGATATGGAGGGTGGATGTTCCAAACAAAACTAAAGTGTTTGGTTGGAGATTAAAGAATGGAATTCTACCTGTTTTTAGCGACCTCAGGAAATCGAAAATTGAAGCTCAAATGATGTATCCAACATGTGGTCAACAAGGTCAACAGGAAGAAACAGTGATGCATGCCTCAGGCTCTAATCTAGCAAGGGAAGTATTGGGATGCTGTCAACGTGGATGATGCCTGGAAATGTGCGAACATGAAGCTGAAAAGGGATGGCTGTCCAATGTATTAAGTTGGATTGGTAGCTGGTTTGGCGATTTGGCGTAGCCGGAACCTAGCAGGTAAGAGCAACGTGAGCAGGAAAGCAGAGGAAACAGCTGCCTTTACTGCCAAATATCTGGAAGACTATAAAAGAGCCAAGGTAAGCATTACAATTAACTCTATGGGATAGGTAGGTAGATGGAAAGCACCCGAGGAAGGTTTATCCGGAATTGGTGTGGTGATCAGGGATGAAACTGGATTTGTCTTAGGGACATGCTCAACTACAGAAAAACGAGTCAGAGATCTATAACTGCAGAGCTTTAGCAGCAATTAAGGCCATTGTAGTCACAAAGGATATGGGATTCAAGTCTGTAATTATTGAGGGAGATGCACTAAGCATTATTAATCAGCTAAACTCAGAAGCTCAAAACTTTTCTCTGATAAACGATGCCGAGCTACTCAGTTATGAATTCCACCAGTTCAAAGCTGTTTACACGAGCAGCACACAGACTTGCAAAATATGCACTTTCTTTGAGGAGTCCTATGCGATGTTATTGGGTAGAGGAATGCCCTCCCATCATTTGTGATCTAATGAAAATTACATTTAAAAAAAAAAAAAAAACTTACAGGAGGCAATTCAACATTTTAGGAGATGCATCTTTGTCAACACAAAATTCGCCATTAACAAGGTAATCAGATTCCTTGATTACAGGGAATTCTCCACCTCCAATTCTCACCATCCTTAAAACTCTATTTCAAAATGAAAAGTAATTAGAATACAACAATAACAATTTACTAATTCAGGACGAAAGAAAAGGTGCCTCAATAAATATCATTTGCTGCTACAGCTAAAAGTCTATGATTCCAAGACTCAAGCACAATTACTTCTACCATATCCATTTCAAGATCCGCCAACAGTTGGAAGCAGAAACTCTCCCCACCATTATTTGGTGGTTTAACTTTATGAATCTGAACTATCCAGTTTGGGACTGCTTAGAATATTTACTAGCAGGTACACATTATAAATCATGTCTAGATTTACTGCAGCAATGTTGATTGAGAGGAGATTATTCCATATTAACACTTTGATAGCATTCACAATTTCTGAACTAATGCACGAAAAGTTTCACCTGTTGAATCACTAGACAATATATCCACTACCATGGCTACTGTGGATACATCTGCAGAAAATCCTTTCTGAACCATTTCATGAAGAATTTGTATTGCCCGCGATATGTTGTTGTTGTGAAGACATCCTCGGATCATGGTATTAGAAGAGCAACTATCTCGCATGCAACCATCCACTTCCATTTTCCTAAACAATTCATATGCTTCATTCAGCAGCCCTTCTTTACAAAATCCTTTGATCATTGTATTATATGTGTAAACACTAGGGTGTACCCCTTTGACTGTGAGTGCATAAAATAATTTCCTAGCAACTTTAAGTTGGCCAACTAGACACAAGCCATCAATTAAGATATTATAGTGGACAGTACCAGGTTCTAACCCACTCCTCTGCATTGCATGAAAAAATCCCAATGCCTCATGAATATGACCATGCTTGCATAAGCCATACAACAAGGAAGAGTAAGTGATTCCATCTGGTAATAGGCCATAATCACACATTTCTTCGAAAATTTCTTGTGCAGCTGCAAGTCTCCCAATATGTGACATACCACTAATAAGAGTGTTGAAAGTAACAACATTAGGGATTAATCCATTTCGAGTCATTTCATGAAAAAGTTTCACTGCCTCCTCTATCCTTTTAGCTTTACAATATCCACTAATAATGATATTGTAACTAACTACATCAGGTGTGCAACCCTTATTGGTTATTGAATTGAATACTTTTTTAGCCTCGTCCATTTCACCTCGTAAACAATATCCATCCATCAATGAATTATATGTAACTATATTAGGCTCAATACCCTGTTGAATCATTCTCTCAAAAATATCTTGAGCCTCTAAAGCCCTACCCTCTTTACAAAGTGCATCAACCACAATACTATATGTGATTACGTTGGGTCTGCAATTGGTAGCCACCATTTCATTGAATAATGCTGTAGCTTCCTTCCACTGACATGAATTACACATGGCATGAATTAAAGAACTATAAGTGACAACGTCAGGTGGAATTCCTTTACCTCTCATTTCAGAGAAAAGCTTCAAAGCCTCAGTTACATTCTTGTCCTTACAAAGGCCGTGGATTAAGATGCTGTATGTTATAGTCTCCGGTGCGCAACCTCTTTCTCCCATAGTCCTTAGCAATCTAATAGCACGAGTAGTTTCTCCTATTTTACAAAGACCGTTCACTATCGTATTATAAGCAATTAAATTAGGTTGATACCCTTCTCGAACGATAACATCATCAAACAACCTCACAGCTTGAGCTACTTTACCTCCAATGCAGAGGCCATTGATCAAAGTGGAAAATGTTATACCATTAGGTTCAATGCCCAGTTTCAACATTTTCCCCAAAATAGAGAACCCAAAATCCATATGATGCAAACGGCAAAAACAATTAACCAAGATGTTGAGAGTATAAACATTGTGATGAATTCCTAGTAATTCCATTTGTCTCAACAGAGAAATAACAATTTCATAATGCTTCATTCTAACAATGGCTGATAATAATTTACTAAATTCAATAATACAAGGGCGGGGATGGGTATGAAGCATGCGATCGAACAAAGCCAAGGCATCATCAATTTTATCAAACACATACTTGGATTTCTTGCAGCGGGTGGTCAAGAAGTAAGATTTTTGAGAAGAGAAGAGAGGGCTTTCCTTATTTAAAGCAGAACAACAATTCATCAAAGAGAAGGGAAGAGAATTGACAGATCTGGGGTTACTCAATTCCAAACGTTGAGGAAGATCAATGGCAGAAGAAGACGGAAGAGAAGCGATTCTCCAAAACCTCATCATCATCATATTCACCAAACAAATGCAAAGCTCCGATTCTCCTTCAACACTCCAATTACTAGCCGGATGATACACTCAGATACACACAGACTTCAAACTTATATTTGGGTCCATTTAAACCATTTGCAATTGCTTTGGAAAAAATATTTTATTTAAGTGATTTTTTTAATTTTATATATATTATATATATATATATATAGAATCGTGAGAAAAAATTTACTTACACTAATATAATTTTTATATATTTTTTAAATTTTACATCAAAATTAAATCTATGGTTTATTTAAAATTAAATTTATGAATCGAAAAATGTTTTTGAATTTAATAATTTTGATCAAATGATTCAAAAAAATTGTAAAAATTATATTAGTATAAGTGAATTTATATATATTTATATTTGATTTTGAGTGGCTTCTTAAGATTTTGGATTGAATTATACTTGTTTAAGGATTGATCACCCACAATTATACTCAAAATTTTAAAAAATTTAAATAGAAATATCAAATTTGCACTAAATTAGTTGAACACAAATAAAAGATATTTTTTTAAATGAGTCTAAATTAAAGACTTATATATGACTAAGTAGTTATTTCTTTAAAAAAGTCTAGATTGAAGATTTATATATAACTCGATAATTATTTATATATATATTTTATATTTATATCTCACTACTTGAGAGTTAACTAAATTATTTTATCATTTTATTTAATGAAAATATTTAGCATATGAATCACATTTAAAAATATTTTCTAACTTAAAAACTTAAAAAATTATCATTCATAACTTTTAAGAATCTCATTATCAAATTTATTATTTTTAAAAAAATAGTCTAAATTTTAATTCTAAAATTTATTTTATTATTTTTACCAATTTCCCACTTCTATTTAATTATTACCTGAAAATAAATGTTAATTATCATTATTAAAGCTTTATTTAAAATTTTTCATTGGTTAAATTTTAAAAAACTTTTCATGTAAAATTTTCTTAAAAAATCAATTATTCGTGATTTTTATGAATTTCATCTTTGAAATAATTTTTATTTATTTTCAAAATTTTATCATCTTTGAAATAATTTTTATTTTTTAAAATTTTAATATATTTTATTTTTGGCTCAAAAATTAATATCAATTATCATTATTAAATTTTTTTTTTCTAAAATTTTCCTTAGTTTGGGTAAAATTTTAAAAATATCTTATATAAAATTTTCTTAGAAAATCAACCATTTTGATTATTAAAATTTCATCATTGGAATATTTTTATTTATTTTCAATTTTTTATTATATTTTTAAATTTAAAGAATTATTATTTTTTAACTAATCAAAATCTATCCTAATTTAAAATTTAAATAATTAACAAATTAAAATATATTTAAAAGTAAAAAAATAATTAAATAAAAGTAAAATAAAATAAAACATAAAAATAAAGTAAATTAATTAAAAACAAAAACAATGAATAAGGTTACAATGATAATTTAACAACATTAGATAAATGTCACATGAAGAATCTTTAAGGTACTCTTATAATCTAGTGTAGTATAAATATATTAAATAAATATAAGTGATTAATTGTGAAAAAAATGTAAGTTAGAATGTATTTTTTTTAATTTTTAATCTACTATTAATCCCAAACTCTATCTATTTAATCAATCTAATAAGTAAATTACGTGTTCAAATCTTCAAAAACTTAAAAGTTTCAAAGTTTCACTAGCATACATGCCATATGAACTATTATTTTATTGGCAATTTGAATGTATATTATATAATTATATTAATAAATATACTAAAGAATGTAAGTTAATATTAATATATAATAAACAAATACCTTTTAGCATGGTTTCAAATCATTCGTACTAAAGTGAATTTGGATATATTTTATATTATTTTAGATTTTAAATAATATTTTTAAATTTATTTTATGACTAGTGCGATGCATTGGTTAGTTTTATTTATTTAATTATGTGATTGCATTGATAATATATTATATAAATATTTATAAAAAGTTAAAAAAATTATAAATTCATTAAAAATATTTTAATTTTGAATTTGAGAGTTTAATGCATGATTTATGTATTGCTTAATGAGAAAAATTATTTTATGTATTAATTAAGCAATATTAATGAACATTTATCTTGGAATAACTGAATATATTAAAAAGTTGGTTATTCAAATAGGTAATAAAATAATTTTAAAAATATTTTAATTGATATTATTTCATTATAAAAATTAAGAAGTAATTTATTAATTATTACATAAATTATAGCATGTTGATTAGAAAAGATTTTTTTGTTAAAGAGATAAATATATTTTTACATAACCATTGAAAAAGATAGGAGATGTGAGTTAAAAGCAAAACAAATTAAAAAAACTCATAAAATTAAATAATATGTACATTTGAGAAAAAAGTTACAAATTAAAAAAAAAACAAAAAGTACATAGCACATATCATTTATAAGTTTAAATATATGAATATGTATACGAGGAGGAAGCACTTATATATTTTTATATGATTTATATTTTTAAATTTGACAATTGTATTTCATATTTTATTCATGCAGATTATACGTGTCAAATTATACTTACTAAAAAAAATTATGTTTTTACATAGCCATTCAAAATGGTTAAAAGATGTGAGCATTGTGCCCAAAGTAAAAATTATTTGGAAAATTTACAAAATTAAGTAATATACATCTTTGAAAAAAGTTATAAAATAAAAAAAATGTAACAAAAATCATTTATAGGCTTAAAATCGTAGGATAATTGTTAGATGACAAATATGTGTGTTTGTGTATATATATGTAAGGGGAAATATCTACTTATATCGATGAAAAAGTACTTTAATTGTATACCCTTCATAATTTTTTATACACTTTATATTTACTTGATTTGATTGTTATATTTCATACTTTATTGATGTAAATAAATGTATGTCAAATTTTGAGTCAATATAAAATGTTTAACTATTTATCTAATATAAAAATTTCAGTCATTAAATATATATTTATTAAAAAAATTCTCAAATCAATATGATATGATAAAAATATCAAATTGATTTCAAACTTTAGGTGTATGGTGGATAATATTCTTCTATTAAATTAGCCAATTGATACATGATTATACTAAATTTTTAGTGATTTATCATATCTTTTTAGGGCAATTTATGATGAATATTTGCTTGTTCATTAATAGATTTGACAAAAATACTCTTAACTACATAAATATTCAATGTGTTGGTAAAAATATGAGAAAAGATAAAAATCAGAGCTTTTGGACTTATTTTGGATGCATTTTTATGCAAAAAACTTCACTAGGCTGAAACTAGTGTGCATTTGCTCAAATGCCTTGCATAGGAGATTTTTCTACCTTTTCCTTCATTACTTCTTTTACTTAATTGAGCTTGATTGAACTTCAATTCAAGCTTTAATTGTAGACACTTAATTTTGTCTAGATAAATTCTAACCAATTTTGTAGCCTTTAAAGTTTGGCCCAGTTCGAATCTAACATTGATAAATTTTTTAAATTGAATTCAAGTTCAATTTGACCCAAATGCCCTGTGGTCAAACTTAATCAAATAAAATCAAAACTGATCCAAATCAGTCAAATTTGGGTTAACCCTTGGAATTCACAACCTATGGGATTATCAAGGCTTAGAATTAATATTTCTTGTAATTTTGATGTGTTGAAAACCTTGACTATACCGTGAAAATAGTAAAATTATCAAAATGCCCTTTAGGGGTATTTTCATACTTTTTGCTTTTTTGATGTTAGAATTTCATGAAAGACTCCAGATCATAATTTTATGTTATTTCATGATTTTTTTATGCTTTAAAAACCTTAATCGCACCTTGACATGTGTAAAATTACCAAAATACCATTTAAATTTATTTTTGTAATTTGATCTTTTCAAGATCAAATTTTTTTGAAAAACTTTAGATCATATTTTCATATTATTTTATAACTTATGGACATTAAACACCTTGATTGCACCTCAAAAAGTATAAAATTATCAAAATATTCTTTAAGGATATTTTCATTATTTGACCTTCTCGATATCGATTTTTCACAAAAACTTTCAAATCATATTTTTATATTATTTTATGATTTTTGGTGCATTGAAAACCATGATAGCACCTTAAAAGGTGTGAAATTACTAAAATGCCTTTTTAAAGGTATTTTCATAATTTGACCTTTTTGAGGTTAGTTTTTCACGAAAACTTTCATATCATGTTTTCATATTATTTTAGGATTTTTGGTGTGTTAAAATCACAAAAACAATGATGGTTCATAGTTTCCAAGATAATTATGCAAAAGGCTTAAAAACACTAATATGAGCAAAATTATCATTTCACATGCCTTAAAGGGATTGCTACATATACAGCCAAGTGAATATGTTATGAATAATAAGGACCATTAGATTTTAAAAGACACTAATCTAATGGCCCATATTGTGAGCTTACCCACTGAGTTTAATAAAAGAAAACAAATGACTTTGTGCCATTTGATGGGTTTTGATTAAAGGTCCATTAAATGGCTTCTCTTTTTTTTTTTTGTTTTAAGCAGCAAAAAGACAGTCATGTTGGATGGAAAAGAGAAAAAAAGAAAAAAAAAGGGAAAGGTAGAAAAAAAAAGGGAATAAAAGGGGAGAAAAGAAGGTGAAAGGAGATGAGTTAGGAAAAACTAAGGTAGCTTTTATTTATCTTTGTTTATTTTAATTGTCTTTATACATGGAACTTCAAGAAACATGGATTTCTTTCTTTACTTTACTTGGTTTTATGTCAAAAATGGGTGCTTGGTTTCAAAATGTAAATGTTTTCCATGAATGAAAAGGAAGGGTTTTAAAGTTCAAAAGATTTGTTTCCTAGTTTACATGGCTATCCATGGGAGCTTTGTATTGAATCTTTTTTTTTTTTTGTTTTAGAACCAAATCATGAATGATTCAATTTTGGTCGATAAGCTTCATTTTTGTTCTATTTTCCTTGCTTAAAATTGGTTTTTATGATTTTTTTTTTGGTTCTCTCCATAATGGTTGTTTTAAAAGCTTAAAGCTTGGACCTTTTGGTGCTTAAAAATGGTTTTGTGGTTCTGTCTTCTTGTTAGCTGTTTAAGGACTTTTTGGCTCAAGTTTTAAGCTCTTTAGTTCAGTTTTATGATAAAGATTGAAGTTTTTATGGTAAAGTGTTGGAGCTGTTCAAAGCATGACAAATAAAAAAGTTTTTTATGGCTTTTATAAGAGTTTTAGTTCTAGCATTAAAGGGCTATTTCTTTGAAATTCAAGGTTGTTTTCTTTGTCTTTAATGGGTGTTTAATGAAGAAAAGAGGGGTTTTTCATTATAAAATTCCAAAGGCATTAAAAATAGAATGATAAGAGTGTTTAAAAGACAATAAAATGTTGAAAACCATAAAATGGGATTTTAGTTGTCTTGAAATAAGTGGAAACCTTCCCTTTGACTTTCATTCATCACTTTTATTGAAAGCTTGGGTTATTGAGATTCTCCAAATTGTGTGTTACATACTAGATTTGTTTCTTAGTTTACATGTTCTGCAGTTTACATTTAGTTGTATTGCCATGTCTCCTATGGTAGTTTGTTAAGGTTATTTATTTCACATTCGTTATTATTGTTTAATAACTTGTTACATGCATAGACATTCTAAAATATCATTTATATGTCATCTTTAATTACATTCATACATTTAATATTTAATATTTGCATTTTTAAATGTCTCTCCAAAATATCAATAAAAATTTGATTTTTAAAAAAGTCATGAAAAGCGAGTTTGCTTTGAAAGTCCGCCTAAATATTGGAGATTTTTAAAGAGGTTTGTAAAAATATGAAAAAACCCAAACCTTGAAATCTTGAAACCCTAAACCCCGAAGCCCTAAACCTTGAAACCTTAAACCATAAATCTTGAAACCCTAAAACCTTAAACTCCAAAACCCTAAATTACCTAAACTCTAAACCTAGCTCTTAATCCTAAATCTACCCAAACACCAAAAATTGTTCCAAAATTCAAGGAATTTGCACTAAAATCTGATATGAAATAATTTATTCTTGAATGCTGCGTAGAGGATGGAGTACGTAGGAAAGTTTATTTTCATTGAGTTTTTCATAGGATTCCTTGATAAAGAATAATAACATCAAACAAAAAAAAATAAAAATAGGATTTTAAATATAAATAGTAGCACCTAAACTCTGATTAAAGGTTAGAGAGTCTGGGTGATCTCTTTATATTTAAGGACCCTATTTTAAAATCTTATCTCACTATCAAGCATTACACACATTTGCATATATATTTTTTTAGATTGTAGTTTGCATTTATTTTGCATGCCCATGTCTTTTAGTTAGTATTATTTAGCATCATCGATTTTTCACATAAAATGTTTTTTGTAGAAAATGTTATTAAAAAATATAGATTTTGAAATAAATAATATTTTGAAAGAAATAATTCTTGATACTTTACTAGATGTTGAAAAATTACTAACAATTATCATCTCCAAATGATGTTAGTTTCATTTTAAAGAAATGTTGTGGTGAATCTTAGGTGGAAAGAGTTATCTTTAAATTCGACTTAGATGTTAGAGAATTTTAAAGTTAATGTTTTAATCTAAAACTTTTCTCAATATTCCTAAACAAAAACATTTAATAAAATTGATTTTCTTTTTTAAAAGTGAAGGAAATTATTATTAAATTTCAAATTGAAAACCATTTTCATCCAAAACCAAAGATACCACATGATTAATTAGTACTTTTTTAAAAAAGCACTGTAGGATTGCTAATCCTTCTCAACTCTTAACCATACTTCCTAACCTAGTTCTATTTTCAAATACCAAAAATATTTTTTTGATAAACCTCAAATCTTTTTTTGGTGTTATTAAAAAGATAAAACTTTTTGAAGTGGCTAATCACACCTAACACAAAAAGTTTGGTTGTAACTCAATGTTTGTAATTTTTAAAACTTTTCATCTAGCAATCCCCAAAACCATTATGACAGCTTGGCGACTCTGTTGGAGACTTTTAAGAGTTAAGCAAAAAATTAATCATGCGTTATCTTAAGTTTTGGATTTAGTGGTTTAGTTGATATTTAATTTTAATTCCTTTTATTTATTTATTTTTAAATATTGAATGGTAGTATCTTATTTTGATTGTCATTTGATCTTCTCTTATATTGTTTTGATTTATATATCTCTTTACATGTGCTTTACATATTCATTCGCATGTATAAGCTCTATACCTTAACTTTATCCCTATTAGGAGGAAGGAAAGTAACTATGCTCTCTTAAGGTTAAACCTATGCATTTGCTAGCGAGATACTTCTACTCAGATTGAACCCTTTCCGTTTATAGCCTATAATAGGTGAGGAGCAAGGTGCTTTACTAGTTTATAATGGACAATAATGTGAGAAACAATCTAGGAACCTTTAGACATATAAATCCTAACTCAGCATATAGTGAGCTTTATGAAGCCAACCTTAAGTAGAGTTATGCCATACCCATTCCATAGAAATTACCCTAAATAAGTCATATAAAAGAACATTATTTACCTTTCTCATTTGATTTTTTGTTTAAATAATCAATCTATTGAATGTATTTGTTGTTTTAATAATAATAATGGTAAAAAAAAAAAAGAATCACTAGGAATAATGATCTTTTTATTTTGTTTGTTTTGTTTTTTTTTAAGGGAGAAAAGAAAACAAAAAAAATGAAAGAATGAAAAGAATAAAAAGAAAAAAGTGGAGTTGTTCAGAAACATTAATTTACATTTTGCATTGCATCTGCATTTTAAAGTTTTCTTTTTATTAATTTTTCTATTTTTTTGTGTTTCTGTTGTTTGTTGCATACATCATTTTTGGCATGAAGCATCGGAGACATTCATTTTAGATAGCTTATCAAGATAGGTTTTCATGGAATTTCAAGAATAGGTTTTTTTGTTAATAAGTCATTTTGATAAGTCAAGGAACAATTTAAAAATAGGTAGTAAATGGAAAAAAATGTAAAAAAAAAAGGAAAATAAAAAAGGTCTATCGAATAAATTTTCTTTAGACATATTGGTTTAGTCTATGTCCAAGATTTGCATAAAAGAAAAAAAAAACAAAAAACAATTTTTCCAAAAAAAAGAAGAAAGGGTTTGCTTACATTCTTTGTTTGCCTAATAAAAAAAATGAAAGAAACAGTAAAATTTGAAAATGATAAAAATCTTTGAATCATAGTCGATCTGTTTGATTTTTTTTTTTTAAAAAAGACTATTCTTGAATCTTTCCTTTTTCTGGGAAAGGAGAAAAAAAGTTTTAAGCCCGAATGTTGTTGCATCTTTTGCATTTCATTTGATTTTTTTTTAATATATTTTTATCATGTGTTTAGAGTTATAATAAGATAGTATATGCAATCCATTTCATCCACATAGATAGTATATATATTCCATCTCATGTATACATTAATAGATAATACATGCACTCCATCTCATGCACATCTTAAGGGTAATGTCAATTTCAATGGGTTTGCATAACACATGCATTGCATTTCATGTAAAAATATCTTATGCGTACAATATGTCAATGCATTTCATATAAGCATGTTACGTAAGTCATAGGCATGCATCTTATTATGCATGTAGAATGTCATTGTATTTTAGACATGTGGATTCATGAATAATATGATGCATTGTACAAATTGCATTTCATATGAACATACCTTACCACTCTTGTAGCATAACATTTCATTTTTTGAATGCATATTTTTAGGGAATGTGATTTTTATCATTTGGACTTTGTACATATGAAAATCCATTGTTTTATGCAAATTTGTATTTCATAATATCCTCTTGATGCATTATCATATTCATGCATTCACAAACATGTTTTGTGTGTTACACAAAGTTAGAAATTCTTTTATAGCATTCATTCAATCAGAGTAATAACATAGACTTTTTAGTTTAAACCCATGAAATAAAACATCTTCTTAGTGGACATCAGAATGATAAATTGAAAGAGGCTTTGGAAGTTCTAAGGGCAGCGTATCTTAAAAAGCAGGACTAGTTTGTTCTTCACTTATACAATACGCAGAATCATGAAGAATGAGAATGACAACAAGATTGAAAAAGTTGAATAAGCTTAAGAAAAGATGAAGGAAATGGTTGTGGAAATACAACAAGGCATTAAAAGATAGTTAATGAAGTTGAAGCAGATAGTGCCAGGGGTCTCAAAAGAAATAGAATTAGTGAAACATCGAGGATGAAGGAAGGAGTTATAATCAAATAACCATTACACCCACTTGAGTTCACACGTCTTTATGCCTAAAATCCCCATACTACACAAGCACCATCAACAAACCATCTATCATATATTTATACTGGTAATTCTACTAGACCATCTTCAATTCAGATAAATGTCAATCCTATGTCTATTCCTTATGATCCCATCATGATAATTAACCTCGATGATCCCAATGAACGAAAGAAGCTAAAATGATTGTTTTAGTTGGTAGAGAGCATGAAAATGAAAAATAAGTGCAATTTATTGAAAGAAAGACTTAGGGTAGTATAAGAATGTGATATCTTTGGGAATATTGATGCCAATGAGCTTAGCTTAATTCATGAACTAATTATCCTTGCAATGTTTAAGGTTTCTCACTTTGAGAAGTATGATGGAACAAGCTTTCATTTAACACATATTATGATGTTCTATAAGAAAATAATTGACCATACCTACAATGATAAACTCTTGATACATTGCTTCCATGATAGTTTGATTAAATTTACAATAAAATGGTATGTGTAGTTGGAGCGAAATAAAAGTTATTCTTAGAAAGATTTGGCTAGGGCTTTTATTGCACAATATCAACATGTGGTATACATGGCGCTAGATAGGTTAACCCTACAAAATATGAAAAAAGAGCTATTGAGACTTTCAAGAAGTATGCCCACAGATGGAGGGATCTAGTGGCCCAAATGTAACCACCATTGACCTAAAAGGAAACAACCATCATGTTTGTCAATATCCTTCGAGCCCCATACTTTAATAAGCTCATTGCACATGTCATGAAAAATTTTACCGATGTGGTGCTTGTTAGGGAGATAATAGAAAATACAATCAAGAATGGTAAGCTTGGGAAATGGGAAAATACTAATACAAATAAGGATGATGGAAATGCAATTCAGATTGAAAGCCACGAAGGGTAACAATATGGAAACTTCACTTTGTTTTATCATTATCCAGTGCATCAAGCTCATGAGGTATCAATCATTATCCTTATCAACCAACATCAACAATAATTTTTTAGCCAATATTTGTTCCCCAAACACTTGCTTATATGCCCGGCCCAACCACTACATCCACCGTTAAATCAGTTACAAAGTTTGGCTAAAAGATAAATGGTTCAAAGGGATCAAGAAATAAGCAAGGAAGGAGTTGGATTAAACCAACTCTTATGACTTACTATAAACTACAACCCTAAATAGTCCAAAAAAAATCTTTGAAACCTATGAATCTGGAACCTTTAAAGCCTCCTTACCCAAAATGGTATGATGCCCATGCATGGTGCAATTACCATAGTGGCAATCAAGGACAATCAATAGAGAACTGCCCTTAACTGAAATATAAAGTCAAAGATCTAATCAAAGCTGACTTTTTAGGGACAAAGAAAGAATCAGATAAAAAATTTATGGAATTGTTAGGAGCCAAAAATACAATGTGAGGTCCTGCAAGATCCAACACTCAAAACTGTCTAAACATTCAAAAAAATGATTGACTTTTAGGTTAAAGAGGTAACAAGTAGTCCAAAGGTAATTTGATGTCTTGGTTTGAAAAAGTAAATTCTATTTTGATTTGGATAACTAAATGGATAAACTTTTGAATGCTATATTGCCTTATAGATTTGTGATCTGAATTTTTTCCCATTTACTTAGGTACAAATTATTGATTTTTAGGATTTTTCAATAGAAATAAAAGGTTCAATTAATAATAAAAGCCTCACATAATTAATTTCCAAAATCATAAAAAACAAAAATGCTTGGAAAGCAAAAAAGAAAAAAAATGGAAGAAAAAAGAAAAAGGAAAAAAATAAGAAAGGAAAAAAAGAAAAAAAAGGAAAAAGAGAGAAAAAGAAAGTTTTCTTTTGTAATAAATGGTCATGAAAAAGTTGGCGATCACTATTAGAAATAAATTTATCAAATACCTTCTAACATGTTTTTAAATCATTCAATTGATTCCACTCATTAATCATAACACCTTAAGAGGCATGAACTTGAATTTAAAAACTTTGCCTTCACCTGATAGTGTCATAATATAAAAGGATGATAATTTTTTCTCTAAGCACTAACCAATGAGACAGTCGAGTTTAAACGAAAAGTAAAAAGAGACTATGGGATTACTAGAAGATCAGGCAAGCATGACATTTTAAAGGATTCATATGTGGTAATTTGATGAGTCAAGGCTATACTGAAACCTTAAAAATTTTCAAAATCAAAGCAATCTCACATGCTTTAAAAGGACTCCAAATATGCCAATCTCTAATTTTTTTACCCCATAATTGTCCTTATCTAGTATCATGGGAGCACATGGACCAAAAAGAAGGACTTTATTGCCTTTAAGGTAACTTATGTTACAATTAACCTATTCCTTTTGTGAAGTGACATATATTCCTTGACTCATTAAACGAGTTCATTCCACATGACCCCTTTTTCATAATAACCTTAGGGATGGTTTATCAAAATAGGGTATCTTTCTTGATTTATGGTAAGGACATAAAAGAAAAAAGAAGAAGAGAAAAAAAGTGAAAAAAAAAAACTAAAAGAAATGAAATGAAAAATTGATAAGAAAAAAGAAAAGAAATTTTTTATTGTGACATAATGTATTTGAGACACTCAGATGAATTCAAGAGTAAAAAGTTCACAATAAATTTATGAAGAAATTGGTGAGAGAAAATTAGAGAATTCAAAAAAAAAAAAATAAAGTCTAAAAAAATCCAAAAGATTGCTTTTCAAAATTGGGTAACTATGCTTGAGATGATAAATTGCTATATTTCATCATCCTTTTACAAATATAAAAATTTATCCCATTCTGACCTTTTGAGTTTGATAAAATTCATTCACAATAAACCTTGATCAAGGATCACCTTATGTGTTGGGAGGTAAAAAATGATGCATTTAGAGGATAAAAATGGTAATTTAAAAAAAAAAAAACCTCGTATGTTGAGGGCAAATGCCCAATAAAATGTTTCTCAAAGTTTTGAATCCACTCAAAGAAAAAGTAAAAAAAAAAAATGGTGAAAAAATCAGTCAGTGAAAGAAAAAAAAAGAAGAGAAAAGAAAAATAAGAATAAGAAGAACAAAAGAAAAAGAGGAAAAAAAAAAAATGAATGAGTGAAAAGTATAGGAAAATGAAAAGACAACTACCTCCAATGAATTCTTCTAATGAAAGAATGATTTTTGGTTTAAATCACCTTTAAACATTTATTTTGGGCTTATCAATCCGTTTTTTTTTTAAACCCTGAACCTTAGCCTATGTTACGTCTTTAAAAAAGTCCATATTGGATAAGTATAAATGTTTAAAATTGAAGATTTTCTCTTGGAGGATTGGTCATAAAACTTGTCATGATGTTTCGGGATTGAAAAAGTGCCCATTTGCTAGATGAATGGGGAATGAGAAAAGTGGGAGCTTAAAAAAACATTTTCAATAAAAATCAAAACAAAGAGTCACCACCAATCTTTTTTAGGGTGTGATTGGCCACCCAAAAATTTTGTCATTTAATAAAACATTTAAAACATTTAAAAGTTTTATAAAAAGAATAAATTAGTGATCTCTAAAATTAGATTTAGAGTTTGGGAGTCAGTTATGTATGAGAAAGGATTAGCACTCCCACAATACTCGTAGAAGATAGTACCAATTGATTACATGCTATCCTTGAATTTTGATACAAATGGTCCTATTATAGTGTTTAGAAATTAATTCCCTTTTTCAATCCAAACATTTAAGTTTTTTTTTTTGAAAACAAATCAATTTTTTAAAAATAAAGCATTTGATTTTTAAATCTAAGTGAAAACACTTTAAATCTCACTTTTTTCACTCTCTTATATTTAAATAGAGTTTTGAAAATATTTATAATTTAAAGGTTTTCAAATTGCCCTACAAAACTGAGATAACACCTCACATAAATAATAATCATTGAGAGTCCCCATACAATTAGTCCAAATCTCGATGACTATAACCACTTGAGATGTTATCTTATTTAAAAACATTTTTACTTTGAAAGCTCATTTTGAGAAAGATGCATGATATGCATGATCATAATAAAATAAATGTATGAATGACATAATATGAATGCATGGTAATTTAAAAATGTATGTAACAGAGTAAAATGTGATATAAATGCATGAATGGGATTCAGGATTGGTTTTAGGGTTTATGGTTTTAAGGTTTAAGGTTTTAGGGTTTAAAGTTAAGGATTTCATGGGAATTTAGGGTTTAATGGAAGTTGGGATTCACAAGATTTAGGGTTTCATAGAATTATGCTTGCATGACAAATACATGATAAGGGAATAAACTAATCATAAATCTAGGTAAAACTAAATTACAAACAAGATGTTTATGAGAAATCAAGAGAAGAATGGATCAAACATAAAATTTTTTCAAACTTTAAAAAGATGTTCCACTATTTTTTTTTTGTTCTTCAAAAACCAATTGAACAGCATCAAATTCATCCAAACAATTTATTAAACTAGCATTTTTTTCATTGAAAAATTAATCCAACATATTGAAAACTTAGTAAATATATCAAAAACAATAATCAAACATATAGAATCATGTAACAAATTCTTACCAAAAGAAGAACAAGGTTCGACCAAACAAGAAACCACCATGGCCAAACCTTCATGGCATTTACCCACCTCTATTTTCATTCGAAACATACATCACCCACCTTTCAAATCATCATGTAAGGGCATTCACATTATAAAAAGAATTTTTCCAAGCATAAAACAAGCTAAAGATAGCAGTAGACATCCTATTTTATCAAAAAATTTTCTCGAGATTGGAAATAAGCTTTTGGTTGTGAATTAAGCTCAATTGGGAAACTTTGGGCCCAATAAGAAAAGTTTAATTTTAGTTTGATTTAATTTTTTTTTTAATTTTACTTGTCTAAAAAAAAGAGAGGAAAGTTTGAAAAAAAAATGTTGAAGATTTTGCAGGAAGTTTTGGTTCTTGATTTATGCAATTATGTTAAAGATTGTTAGCTTTATAGGTGAGATAGTGATTCAAAAGGGGGTGAATTGGATTTATCCAAATTTTTTCCAAACAAATGATTTCAATATAATTGAATGGAAATTAAAACAATAAGCATTTTTTATGAAAATATAATGTAAACAATAACAATTAATGAATTTAAAATCAAATATAAACAACAATAAATTGTAAAGAGATAGGGATAGAGAAATCAAATACAATGATTTATAGAGGTTCGGTCCTTTTTCATAAGGCTCCTATGTCCTCTCTCCTGGTTGTTCACACCAAGGCTTCAATCCACTAATTAAAGAAAAACTCTTACAAGATACAAACATATATTGTACTAAATCTCTATCTTTTTCTCAAGGCTTAGATAACAACCTCTACCCTTACAATATCAAGAGGACACCTCACCTCTTACTTACAAGATAACCCAAATAATTTTTGCAAACTAAAATACCTCTCAAAGTTGAGTGCTTGCCTAATGAAGTACAAAAAAATGATGAATTATACACAACAATATTTTGGATACAAGAAATACAAAGGATATTGAATTAAGCTCTAAAACTCTTGATTTCTTTGAGAGAATGAAAGTATGATTTGTTTGATCTTGCTCTCTTAATTCATCAAGCTTCTTGGTGTGTTGGAGTGGCTGATATATAGAGAAATTGAAGAGCTAGCTGTTGGGGAAGGCTTGGAAAAAGAAATGCCCATTGGAAGCATGAAAAACTAGTTATTAAAAAGTTTCTCCTTAGACTCGATCGATCCTTTCCATTAAGGGATTGATTGGTTCAAGTTTTGTGCCATTTTCCACTTGAAAAACACAACCCAATTGATCAGGTAAGGGACCCGATCGATTGGTTCAGCTAGGGGATCAATCTAGTCAAGCAGCTTTGTTGTATCCTATTTTGCACTCTACTCACTAATTTGATCATATCTTGAGTTATACACATTCAAATCATAAAGCGTTTAATATTTAGAAACTAGACTTAAAGGGCTTTTTATCTATATAAAATTATCACCTAATTCATTGTGTACGAATTATAGTGAATTTTCAAAACTACCCCTTGTGCAGTTTTTAGACAACTATAGAGTGTCTAGTAAATATTCAAAATCTTTTCTTAGAAAATTTGGATTTTTATTTTGTTTGATCCATTAAAAAGTAGACTCAAAGAGCTTTCCAACCATATTAAATTCAAATATTAAAACTTTGTGAATTAATACAGAAAAATAAAACAAGTTCAATATTGAAAAACTGTGTTCTTATAAAATAACTTTATTAAGTTAATCTATTTTTCAAAACCAATATTATCAAAATTGTATTAAGTCGAAAATGAATAAGTTCACTTTAAAAACAACAATTAGACTTTCATTTCAGCTCAAATAAATAATCTTTAAAGATATATTTAGTTTGAGAAATATGAAAACAAAGAAATGTTTGTTTATACTTTGAAAAACATATTATTTATTTAGTACCAAAATATAAAACTTAACAACATATACTAAATAAATCTTTTTCAAAATCTTGATCAAGCTTATTTAGCTTAATGTTTTATCATTTCAAAATAAGGATCAAGGCTAACAATCTTTCCCTTTTTGATATGACAAAACTTAAAGATAAATTTACTTGATGAAAAACTTTCTTTGAAACATTTAAGATTTTGAAAAAATATTTTGAAAAATTATCCCTCAAATAATACATGGCAAAACTCCCCCGCAATCCAATACAACTCAACAAAAATATGTTAGTCAAATATATGAAATAAGCACAATCAAACATATGCATGTCAAGCACAAGCAAATTTGTCCAAATAATATTTCTCTCATTTTTTGTCATAACAAAAAGACATGAGCAAATTAATAAGGAAATAAACACAAAGAGGCATTATTAACAAATATATTCATGAAACATTTCTCCTCTTTTTTGTTTATGCTCTTTATACCAAATGTTTAAGCTCCTATATCAATTGCTATAAGCATACAAGAAGAAATATCTCTAAACTCTCTTCTCCTTTTTGTCATTTCAAAAGAAAGAGAGATCAATTCAAGGCATGGGACAAAGTGCTTAATACCGATAATATCAAGAGTATTTTGAATGTATGTAATGAAGTGTAATATGCACAATAAAGTTCACATACATGTATTCAAGTACAAAGTATAAGTGTATCCAATTTTAGCATTGTAGCATAAGTCATCAAATTTACTACAAGAAATATATGAGCAAAGGATAATATATGATATGCAATCTACTCATAAAATCATGTTAGGATAAGATGTGCTTAGAAGCTAAAACATCAATAGCAATTAAGCATAAATTCAAGCACATATATTCAAGCTCATACCAATTGTTAAAGATATGTTATCACAAAGCATACCAATTGTTATCATAAAACAAATCTAGCAAAATTGTATTCTAAGATTTCTCCGCCTTTTTAAAATAAGGATTAATCAATTTAAGGCACACACAATTTTACATGAAAGGTATAAGCTATATCAAAGATAAGGACATAAACAAGTGTCTATGAAAGTTAAAAAAAAAATTCTTTAGCAATTTTGATACCAATTGTTACCAATTTTATTTAACAATTTTCATAGAGCACACATACTTCAAGCATATTAAAAAATGCATTCAATATATGCATAAATGATAACAATAATCTTTCATAAGCTATCATATTCAAACAAAAACTAAAAGCTCACATGTATTTAATAAAGCATGAATACTAATAAGCAATAAGGTTCAACTATCATCATGTCATAATAAAGATTATTCAAGCATTTTCCAAACATGATGAGCACATATGCTATAGCAAAGAAATAATAAAAATATAATTATTCAAATATATTTCAAATTATTTCAATGCAAAGCAATGAACTTAATCTAAACATATGCAAGTATCTAAATATATATTTCAATCAAAATCATACAAGCATATGCAAAAACATTTAAAATTACATATATACCAATAAAGATAGAAACATTTAGACATAATATGGTATAAGCTATTTCAATATTCTTAATCAATAAACATGTTTAAAGATTCAAACGAATATTCATGCAATAAAAACTATTAATCAAAGCAATCAAGAACTAGGCATGAATATCAATAAAGGTGAGTTAATCAATCCAATCTTTCAAACATATTAGAAAAATATCTACTAAGTGGCTTGATGATTAATTTGTGCAATCTGTTCATATGTTCTAGCACAACATCTTATTTTTGCACATGATTAAAGCAAGCATTTATCAAATCATGCATTAAACATTATAAATCATAGGCTCATGGCATAGATTCAATACAATTACCTCAATCCTTATCAAGCTATGTTGTTGTGCTCATTATAGTTGAGTGAGCTTTGAATCCTCCATTTCACATCATTTGAGCTAATCTTTGATGTACTTGGGCTTGATTGATGAAGATGACTTGCTTTGCTTGTTTCATTTGAAATTTCAAAAATGTAGGCTCATTCATGCTCATTTCAAGTTCTCCTAGCATAGACTTAGAGAATATTCTTGACAAAAAAATGTCCATTAATAGCATCAAGAAAATCAATTGATAAAAATAATACCAATTGTTAGAAAACAAGTCCATATTCTAAGTCATTATAGGCAAAAGAAAATTTATTTATTGAGCACAAGTTGTCAATTGCAAGGTAGATATATACTTAAGCTAAAGGCCATATGTTAATTTAAACTTCAAATAGCACAAGAATGACACTAAAGCAAAAGTTTTCATGTATGTACAAAAATCAAACTTTTTAGATCATTCATGAACACAAAATAGACATATTAAATATTCATGTGTATTCAAGAAATTACTAAAGAATATGTCAAAATAAATTTTAGGCCATATAAAAACTAAAAACTCAAGAAAGACATATTTATCATCAAAAATATATTCAAGAAATTTTAGCACAAAAACATAAATATGTCTACACAAATTATAGGCCATAATCAACAATAACTTAAGTTAAAAATAAGCATCATAGGAAAATCATTTACTTAAGTCATATTGCAACCATGTCAAGTCAAGAAAATTATATTTATCATAGATGCACACATTTGACAAGAACAATAGATAAACTAACAACACATATCATTAAACACAATTAGTTCATCAATACTTAATTCCAAACCAAAATAAGTCAATTAATCACAAGTTCCAATATATTTCACAAAATTAATGAATCAATTTAGCACAAGAGCAAGTATATTTAAGAGCATTTTAAAAATCAAGAGATAACAAATTTAAGCACTTATAAATTATAAGTATTAAGGTCAAGTTGAACCAATCATCATTAAGCATATATATTGACCAAAAATATAGATGAACAAAGAATCAATATATAACTTTTAAGCACAAGATGTTCATCAATTCACAAATCAAGAATTATAACAATTTAGAATATAACAATCAAGTTTAAAAAATATTTCACACTATCCAAGCATTGAGAACAAATTGAGTAATTTTAATCAACATAGTCATATAAGCATGTTTAACAATCTCAAATCAATATGTATAAAAATCACAAAATCATTTTCATCATGCCAAAATCATTCAAAGAAATATATTTATGCAAAATATAATAGGATAAATCATTTAAAGCTTCAAATTTCCAAGATTTTTATTTTTTATATTGTGAAGCTCATTTTTGCTTGAAAATGACCTTAATAAATCTCATAACTAGTCAAGCTCATTTTTAACAATCTTGAACCATTCTAACAAGTTTCAAATGACAAAACAAAGTTGTTCAAGTGGTCATTTGGCATTAGAAACAAGAAAATAAAAAAATCAACTTTTAATCTCATATTTCCTTGAAAAGGGCTATTAAGATAGGCAAATATATTTAAACTCACATTTAAGCTCTTTAAACAATTTGGACAAGTTTTATATCACACTTTGAGAAAGTCCAAATGGTTTTTGTGCCCATAAATATTCAAAAAACAAAAAAGATTTGATCTTTTAAGCTCTAAAATCCTTTAAAACTTGCATGTAGCACTTATGAAAAATTAAAACCAATGCAAGTTCTCAAGTTTTCTTTGTTTGAGTAAGTTTAAATTATTGAATTCAAGATATTCAAAATCATTTTACAATTAAAAACTAGCTAAAACAAAATTTCATATTTTAAGGCTTGACTCTAGCAAAAATTATTTTCAAAACAAAACATAAAGTCTCAAAATCATTAAGTTTTGAGTGCTCCCCTTAAGTTTATGCATAAATATAAAAATAATTTAGCACACAATTAAAAACATGAATCACCAATAACAATTTCACAAAGCATGCATGATATTATCAATATCCAACATTCATATACACAATCAAGTTTTCAAGAATGCCAATTTCTCAAATAATATCAAAATATCAAGATCATTCATGCAATCTCAATATCAAGAGTGTTCATATGTAATCCCACAAATTCATTAGAGCATTCTTGAATTTTCTTAAAAATGTATCTTAAGCAAATAAATATTAAACACAATACTAACAAGCATGAGGAGTATATTAAAATTATACATTCAAGAAAAAAATAAATGCATACTCAATTCAAATTCACATATATAAAATAAAATTGATATATTCAAGATATATCAACAAAGCATATACCAATATCCATTAAGCACTTAATGTTTAACAAAAATAGGCAACCAATTTCATATTCACTTAAAATAAAGGTTTAAAGGTTACCCATCTCCATTTTGTGTCTAGAGTATGTAATCTTCAATCTCATATTGTAGCACCTTGCTCTAGTACACCTACAAAAGACAATCTCATTTGAGTTTTGGTACACAAATTGCTTTGGGTCCTTGGGAGTTAGTCACCAAGTCTCTTATTCATTTTGGAAGCCATACTTGCCTAATTCTAAATGTGACTTTTCTTTTAATAGGACAAGTAACAGTATGACCATGAAAATTATAAAAATTGCATTTAATCATTCTAGTACTTAATGAACTCTTTAAAAGTTTTTGTTTTTCATTCATCAATTCATCAAATTTCTCTTTCAAATCAAAATTTTCTTTTTCTAAAAATTCATTTCTACTTTGAGAGGTTTTTAAATCTATTTTCAACTTTTCATTTTCTTTTTCTAAAACATTTTTTACATTCATCAAAAGATCATTTTCAACATTCAATTTTGAAATCATTTTCTTATGTTTCAAATGTATTTTTTCAAACTTAATAACTAAATCACTGTAAGCATCTTGTAACTCATCAAAAGTATAAAAATTTGAATTATAAGAGTTAAAGGTTACCCTAGGTTCCTCAATAGCCATGAGACATAATGGATGTTGGTTGAAAATTTGTCTTTCATGTAGCTTATCTAACTTTTTCCATATCTCATTTGAGGTTGAGCATTTTGAGACCAAGTTGAAGTTATAATCATCTAAAGCTCCATAGATGATGCACTTGGCCTTTGCATCATCTATTATTTGCTTCATATATTTTGCATCTTTGGAAGTAGTATTAAGCACTTTTTCTATCACATTCCGTGCTCCAAAATCTTGGGTTATTATGAACATCTTCATCCTTCTTCTCCATTCACAAAATTCAAATTTATCAAATATAGGAGCTTTGAGGACTTTCTCACCATCTTGAAACCTAAGTTGAGCCATAGGATCTTTACTCAAGATGGTTAAACCTACAAAAAGAGGCCAAAGCTCTAATACCAATTATTAGCTTTATAGGTGAGATGGTGATCCAATAGGGGTTGAATTGGATTTCTCTAAAATTTTCCAAAACAAACGATTTCAATATAATTGAATGGAAATTAAAACAATAAGCTTTTTTTTTATGAAAATATAATGCAAACAATAACAATTAATGAACCTAAAATCAAATATAAACAATAATAAATTGTAAGGAGATAGGGATAGAAAAATCAAACACAATAATTTATAAAGGTTCGATCCTTCTCTACAAGGCATCTACATCCTTTCTCTTAGTTGTTCAACCCAAGGCTTCAATCCACTAATTGAAGAAAAACTCTTACAAGATACAAACCTATCTTGTACTAAATCTCTATTTTTTTCTCAAAGCTTAGATAGCAACCTCTACCCTTACAATATCAAAAAAATCTCACCTCTTGCTTATAAGATAACCTAAATAATTTTTGCAAACTAAAATACCTCTCAAGGTTGAGTGTTTGCCTAATGAAGTACAAAGAAAATGATGAATGATACCAACAATATTTTGGATACACGAAATACAAAAGATATTGAATTTAAGCTCTAAAAATCTTGATTTCTTTAAGAGAATGAAAGTATGATTTGTTTGATATTGCTCTCTTAATTTATCAATCTTCTTGGTGTGTTGGAGTGGTCAATATATAGAGAAATTGAAAAGCTAGCCGTTGGGGAAGGCTTGGAAGAAGAAATGCTCATTGGAAACATGAAAAACTAGCCGTTAGAGAGTTTCTGCCCGAACCTGATCAATCCCTTTCATGAAGAGATCGATTGGTTCAAGTTTTGTACCATTTTCCACTTGAAAAACATGACCTAATGGATCAGGTTAAGGACCTGATTGATTGGTTCAGCTAGGGGATCGATCCGATCAAGCTGCTCTATTGTATCCTATTTTGCATTCTACTCACTAATTTAATCATATCTTGAGTTATAAAAATCCAAATCATAAAGCGTTTGAAGATTTTGTAACTATACTTAAAGGTCTTTCTATTTGTATAAAATTCATCACCTAATTCATTGTGTACAAATTATAGTAAATTTTCAAATATGCCCCTTGTGCAATTTTTAGACAATTATAGAGTGTCTAGTAAAAAATTTAGATTTAGATTTTGTTTGATCCAATAGAAAGTAGATTCAAAGAGCTTTACAACCAAATAAAATTCAAATATTAAAACTTTGTGAATTAATATAGAAAAATAAAACAAGTTCAATGTTGGAAAACTTTGTTCTTGTAAAACAACTTTCTTAAGTTAATCTATTTTTCAAAACCAATATCATCAAAATTGTATTAAGTCCAAAATGAATGAGTTCACTTTAAAAACAATAATTGGACTTTCATTTAAGCTCAAATAAATAATCTTTAAAGGTAGATTTGGTTTGAGAAATATGAAAACAAAAAAAAGTTTGTTTATACTTTGAAAAACATACTATTTATTTGGTACCAAAATATAAAACTTTAGAACATGTACTAATTAAATCTTTTTTAAAATTTTGATCAAGCTTATTTAGATTAATGTTTTGTCATTTCAAAATAAGGATCAATTCAAGGCTAACAAAGATTTTGCAGGAAGTTTTGGTGCTTGATTTATGCAATTACTAAAATTAATTCAAATCACATTCAATTTATGTGCTAAAATAAAAGGGATTGAATCCTGTAAAAAACAAACCAAAAACACATAAGGGGGATATAGAGGAATCATATAGAAACAATCACTAGTGATTCCTAGTAGCAAATATCCAGAAATCAACCAGTAGCAAACCGGCAAGCAATTCAAAGCCAAATTTTACAATGTAAGCATCAAAGAATTCACCAACAATTTCATCAATCAAATTCAATTACAAGAAAACCCAAAGCCCAGTAGTTCATCACCAACCCAGAAAAAATAGAACCACAGCCTTGGATAAAGATCAATATTCAAGTAACCAATCCTACAGTAGGGAACCCAAACCCAGTAAACCTAGAGGCAATAAACGATACACAATCATCATCAAAAGTGCTCCAAAAAGGATAGGCTTCTGGCATGGGAGTGGTGGTCAATAGTAGAGGAAGCAACAGCAAGAGACTGTTTCTAGGTTAGGTTTGAAACCTAGAGAGAAGCTAGAGTAAAAAAAAGATCCTCAGCCATTTCGATTGCGACTAGTGGTTTAGGAAATGGTCTTGATTTCCTTATAATAGTGATAGGCAACGATCACAACAAATTCCATCGATATCTGGGTTTGAGAGAACTAGTGGTCAAGTAAAAAATAAAATCTAAAAGAGAGAAGAAAAGGGAAAGAGGAAGACAAGGAGCAGAAAGATCAGCGGTGGATCAGTGCCAGAATCTAGGTTATTAGAATTCTCATTGGTGTTCTTCAATTCTACAAAGGAAGAGATCTGCGTTGAGAGAGAGGAAAAGAAGAAGAATTATTTTAACTTGGAAGGAGTTATAAAAATGGTACCGTTTGGGGCTATTGAAGAATAAAAACTATTTACTACTTCAGACCCACATGGATAACCAATGATCGACCCGATTGTTTGGTAAAACTTTTTTTGTTCTTGATTTTTTCCCTAATTTATTTATTTATTATTTATTTTCTTATTTATTATTTCAAGTGCAAATTAAAGTGAAAAAAAAACAAACAAACAGTAAAAAATAATAATAAAAAAATCTTTTCAAAATAAATTTATGAATTATACCAAACTATTAGAGAATTTTCATGGATCTAAATTTTATGGAAACCACCAAACTATTGAAAAATTTCATAAATCAATTTTCAAGGAAAATATTTTTATCATACCAAACCATTGGAGGATTTGCTTTTTAAATTAAGTCCTACCAAACTATTGGGAGACTTAATAAAATTCTTACATTTTTTATAAATCTTTTTACAATAAAATCTCACCAAACTATTGAGAAATTTGCTTCAAAGTAAATCTTACCAAACTATTGGGAGACTTTACTAATTTTCTTGAATAAAATTATATAATAAATATGACGACCGAGCCTCTTCATAGTGGAATAGTAGCCTCTATGAATACTTTTAAAGAGAGAGAATTATCTTAAATTTTTATCAAACTATTGGGGTAATTTTAGGATTAATTCTCAATATTAAACATTTTGGTAAAGCATAAACATTTTTAAGGCTTGAATAATTTGAGATCAAACTGGTTCATCTTTTAATGGGCACTGTGAAGGTTCTATAATCTTTTTCATACATAACCGTACTTTTAAACCAAAATCTAATCTTGTAGATAAAAATATACTATTTAAAGACACCTAAGTCAATCTTGGGACTCATCTTTAAATATGACAGATTCAATTAGGTGGTCTATCACGCTTAAACAAAAAAGATTGGTGATGACTCTTTTAATCCATGTTTAGCAGTAGGTCTATAGATATATACGTTATGATAGTTTAACGACTCCACTGAAGACAATAAGAGTCAGGCCGATAAATGATTTTTTATTATCCAAGCCTTTTTAATAAATTTAAGATTATTTTCTTTCTTTCCTATTTTTTTCTTACCATTGTTTATATTCTGTTTAGTTATTCATCTATATATATCTATCATCCATTTTGCATATGCATAACATAAGCTTTCCACCCCAACTCTACCCATAGGAGGGAGTGAAATATCTATGCCCTCATGAGATTTCATATCTTTGCATGAGCCTACGAAACACTCCTACTCAAATTAAACTCTTTCCATTTATAGCCTATGATAAGCGAAGATCAAGGTACCTAACTAGTCTGTGATGGACAATGATGTAAGAAATAATTTAGGAATCTTTTAGAAGTAATCCAAATAATATATAGTTAACTTTAAAAGCCTAACCATATGTACAGCCATATCCTTCCACCCTTTATAGTTAACCCAAAATTTAGGGTCATGTCGTTAGTTTACTTGCCTTATAGTGTTTATTCTGTATTTTCTGTTAAGATGACTAATTGATTTTCTTATCTTGTTTATTTTTTTTCTTTTTGTGCATATTCATAAACGCACATGCATTATATTACATTCATTTATCATGTTGAATCATGTCAAGAACACTTATTCTAGATTATGGTATTAAGGTGTAAGAATAGCTCAACATCCATATAATACCCAAGTTAGAGCTAAGAAGATAGAGCAAGACAATGCAAATCATTTTGAAAGATTAAAAAAGGCTTATGAGGTAATTGAGAGAAAGTTAAGTAAGATCCTTAAAGCTCTAGAAAAGATAAACAAAGAAAAAGTAGTGGAGGAAGATATATCACATAAAGTCACTGAATCATTATATCCTCTAAAGTTCAGCCCATCTCATACCCAAACCACTCTAAGTTTTCAGCTATAGCAGACCACGTTCCCAAGTTTCAACTACCTAAGAATGCCCTATGCACCCAATCAAGTAAATGTTAAAAGCTACACTAATCATGTCTTTTCTGAAAAGGTAGTTGAGCCAATCCATATCTCCAATTTGGATGAGACAAAAGAAAAAGTAAAGTTGCAGATGGTTATACCTTTAGAAGACTCTAAAATTGATCAAACCATGAGCATGATTGAGGAAAGATTTTGGGCTATAGAAAGAATTGATTTCTATGGATCCATAGATGCTGTGAGACTTTGTTTAGTGCCAGATGTGATTGTACCACCCAAGTTCAAAATGCCAAAGTTTTAGAAATATGATGGTACTAAGTGTTTTATTACACATGTCACAATGTGCTATTGTAAGATGGTAGCACATTCTAGTAATGAGAAGTCGCTTATGCATGTGTTTAAGGATAACTTAACCGAGTCATTGTAAGGTGGTATGTTCAGTTGGACAGGACTCACATAAGATCATTAAAGGATTTGACTCAATCTTTCATTAATCAATATTGTCATATCATAGATATGGATTTTGATCACTTTTTGTTACAAGAAATGGAAAAAAAAAAGCATATGAGTCCTTCACAAAGTATGCCTAAAGATGGCGGGATGTCACCGCTCAAGTGCAACCTCCCTTAACTGAAAAAAATGATAGTTTTATTTATAAGCACTTTAAAGTCATCCTATTATAAAAAGATGATAAATAATGTAACAAAAAATTTTACTGATATGATGATCTCGAAAAAGATTATTGAAAATGCCATTAAGAGTGGCAAGCTTGAAGAAAAAAAGATTAATAGTGCTAAAAAAGATAGGATGCCTAAGAAACAAAAAAAAAAAAACCTAAGTGGTGAATTTTAAGGGGCAGTAATCCAGAAGTTATGCTCTATATCCACCCTATGTTCATCTTGCTTACTATCCAACAGTCAATAATATTGCACAAGTTTTTTACTAGTCTTATTTTCCAACCATGAATAACCTCGTTCTAAGTCCTCATCAACCGGTTTTCAAACACCTGCATATGGGCTTAATCTTATTACTACTCTAATTTTAAGGCCTAACAATCAAGTGAGTGATTTAGGAAGATCCAAGGGTAATCAAGAGAAAGCTCGTATTGATCCTATTCTCATAATCTATACTGAGCTATTTTCAAAATTAGTCAAGAATGACCTAGTATCCTCAGTCTTTTTGAAACCATTGAAGCCACCTTATCCCAAATGGTACAATATTAATGTCACATGCGACTACCATAATGGGAATATAGGTCACTCCATAGAAACATGCCCTATTTTCAAGCATAAAGTGTAAAGTTTGATTTGAGCAAGCTCGATAAGCTTCAATAAATCAAGGGAGCTGAATATCGACAAAGGCCCTTTGCCTAATCACCTAGAGATATGATTTTGGGGAGCCTGATTGAAATTGATTATCATCTTAAGATTTCTTGAGAATATGGATCTCTTTTATATACTTGAATTTCATCTTATTTTTCATCATTTTAATAAAAGTGACAAATTTGATGCATTTTCATGACATTCTCTCTTTTGTGTGAATCACTATTATTTACTTTTACCTTTTCATACCTTTTCCTATATCCATTCTTTGATTCTGAATAATGAATGTTCAGATAATTATGACAATAATTCAAGATTCAATTTTGAAAACATCATTCATGATGATCTGATTAATAGATGAAGATTGTTGATTCATTGGACTAAAGTAAATCTAGTGAAGAGTTTCAAAAGTGATGCAACACATAATCTTCATAATTATTCACTCACAAGTCTTCTCTTGATCAATAAATATTCTTCATTGAGAGAATTCATGTTCGAGATAAGAAATGGCCATCTTTATTCTATCTTTAAAAAAAAGTAAAATTATCCTTTGCTACCCCAGTTGAGCTTGTTGAAATTTTTTTCGAAGAACCCTAATCAAGGACCACCCCTACACCAAGGGTAAAGTTTGAGAAGCTTGTTTATCTTTAATGATTTCAAGGGGTAAAGCCCTTTTGTGCTCAAGTTTTTCTTGAAAAATGATGAAAAAAGAAAAAAAGAGAAAAATGAAGGAGAAATTGATAGGATAAAATGCCAATATGCTTTACATGAAGAAATGATCCTTACTTTGATAACCTTTCAAATATAATTTAGGCCTATTTTATCCATTTCTTTCATAACCCTTTACCCTAGCCTACATTACATCATTTAAAAGTCTATTTTGATCGAATGTGAATACTCGAATTAGATAATCATGAGTTGAATTAAGGTAGATTTGCCATTGGATTATTTGAGACTTTAATTAAAGTGTCACTGATAGATTAAAGGAAAAAAGAAATAAGAAGAAAAGATGAGAAAGAGGTGTGCAAAAAAAAAAAAACTAAAAAATAGTAAAACTAAAAAAAATAAAAAATAAAAACAAAAAGAGAAAAAATAAAGACTTAAACTGAAAACCCAAAAGAACAGTTTAAGTAAAGATAAAAACTCAAAAAAATGACTTTATGTAAGGGTTCTAAGAATGAGGACAATTGGCTCAAAGATCGATATTGATGAAATGTGTTTTTGAAAGAGAATTTTAAGTTAAAGTTCAAAATTATTTGAACAATCATTATTTTGAATGTTGATATCCCATTTGAACAATCACAGTATTTTGCATTTGTTCACCTTTGATTTATTATTGACCATATCTCTTTTCGATAATAAAGACCTTTTGCATCTTTCTTATCCTTTACCAAGTATACATACCTTGGATGAGTTAAGGAAATGTATCATATTCATCATGAATTAGAATGATGGTAAATAAATAAATGACACTATTCGTAAAAGATTTTTCCATTCTTTTGAAAGAAATTCAAGATGAAAGAAGTGAAAGAAGCTTGAGAAAATGATTTTAAAAAGATAAATAAGGTGACCCAGTGATGAATTCAATGATAGATTGGTTGACAAGACTTGTGAATTATGACCAAATGATGAGAATGACATGGATCAGTTGATGAAATTTGTTCTTAGATTGTTAATACTGAGAAGCTACAAAGGAATGGTGAAGTCTTGAGAACCTTGTTACCCCATTTGAAATTCCATGACATTGATTTAGTAATATTTGCATTACATACATTATGTTTAAATCCTTGATAATTGCATTTGCATCCTAGATAGGATATGCATTTGCATCGTTGCATTATCACTTATCACCTATCACTTATTTTCGGTCTCAACTTAATCCAAAGCATCTTTTTGACCTATAATTCAATCTTGATCATTCATTTTTTATCTCGACTCAGTCCAGATCATCTTTTTGACTCGTAATTTGATCATGTTCATTCATTATTGATCTCAGTTTAGTCCAAATCATCATTTTGACTCATGATTTGATCCAGATCATTCATTTTTTACCTCAACTCGATCTTGTCACTTTATTTTTTTGACTCACAATTCAATTTCGATCACTCATTTTTAATCTTAGCTCAATCTAGATCATCTTTCTAACTCGCAATTTAACCTCCATCATTCATCTTTGACCTCGACTCGATCTTGATCACTTTATCTTTCTGACTATTTCAATTTTGTTATGAAAACCTTTGTGAATCTCTAAATTGCTTGCAAATCTTTAAACTTCTTGCAAACCTAAATTTCTTGCAAACCTGAAACCTTCACAAAATAAAACCTCTGTGAAACTTGAAATCTTTCAAATCTTGCATTCTTACGAATCTTTGAATTTCTTGTGAACCTGAAACCTTTGTGAATCTAGAACTTCTACGAAAACTTGAAATCTTATGAATCTTGCATTCTTGTGAATCTTTAAATGTCTTGCAAACCTAAAACCATTACAAATCTAGAACCTCTATGAAACTTGAAATCTTGCAAATCTTCCATTCTTGCACATCTAAAAGTCTTTACGAACCAGAAACTTTTGTAAATCTATAACCTCTGTGAAACATGAAATGTTATGAATTTTCATTCATGCGAATCTAAAAATCTTTGTGAATTTTTTACAAAATTTAGAGTATTGGGATCTTTCAATTTCTGTTATAGAACCTTGCAATCTTTGAATTTCCAAATTGTGAATTTTGGATTCCAAGCTAAATTTTTTTTTTCAGACCTACAATTTAGTCCCAGTCACTTGTATGGTCCCTGCTCGTCCAAACACGGTAGTTTGTTATGATTTCAGTTCAGATCATTTTATTTTTTTGACTCATGGTTCAATTTCGATCACTTGTTTTGATCTCGACTCGACCTAGATCATTTTATTTCATGTTCCGTAGTTCAATCTTGATCATTTTCCTATTTTGGTATACTTCGATCACTTTTTTTAAATCTCAGCTTTCAAACTTGAATAAAATGGATGTCATTTGTCTTTGTGCAATTTTTGTTCCATAGAAAATGCATAAAGAGGGGCAACTGTAGATACCTTATTTTGTTCAAAAAAATTTTCGAGATTGAAATAGGCTTTTGGTTGTAAATTGAGCTCAATTGAGAAATTTTGGGCCTAATAAGAAAAGTTTTAATTTTAGTTTGATTTAATTTGTTTATTTTTATTTAATTTTACTTGTCTAAAAAAATTGAGAAAGTTTGAAAAAAAAACTATTAAAGATTTTGCAGGAAGTTTTAGTGCTTGGTTTATGCAATTACGTTGAAGGTTTTGCTGGATATTTTGGTGCTTGATTTATGCAATTACTGAAACTAATTCAAATCACATTCAATTTATGTGCTAGAATAAAAAAGGGATTGAATCTTATAAAGAACAAATCGAAAACACATAAAGGGGATACTGAGGAATCATATAGAAACAATCACCAACAATTCCTAGAAGCAAATATTTAGAAATCAACCAGTAGCAAACTAGCTTGCAATTCAAAGCCAAATTTTACACTATAAGCATTAAAGAATTCACCAACAATTTCATCAATCAAATTCAATAACAAAAAAGCCCAAAGCCCAGCAGTTCATCACTAACCCATAAAAGATAGAACCCACAGCCTCGGATAAAGATCAACATTCACATAACCAATCCTACAGTAGGGAACCCAAACTTAGTAAACCTAAAAGTAATAAACAAGACATAATCGTCATCAAAAGTGTTACAAAAAGGAGAGGCTTCCGGCACGGGTGTGGTGTCGATAGTGGAAGAAGTGATGGCAAGAGATTATTTTCTGGGTTGGGTTTGAAACCTAGAGAGAAACTAGAGAGAAAAGAAGATCCATAGCCATTTTGACTGTGATTGATGGTTCAAGCAGTGGTCTTAATTTCCATACAGTGGTGACAGGCAATGGTCACGGCAAGATTCCATCGATATCTGGATTTGAAAAAACCAGTGGTCGGGTAAATAGTAGAATATAAAAGGGAGAAAAAAGGGAAGAAAAAGACAAGAAGAGGCAAGATCAGCGACAAATCAGCGCCAGAATCTGGGTTGCTAGAATTCTCTTTAGTGTTTTTGAATTCTACAAAAGAGATGGTTTTTGTCAAGTGAAAGGAAGAGAAAAAGAATTATTTTGGCTTAGAAAAAGTTATAAAAAATGGTGCTAGAATCAAAACTGTTTGCTACTTCAAACCCATGTGGATACCTAGTGACTGACCTGATTGTTTGGTAAAACTTTCTTTGGTCTTGATTTTTTCCCTAATTTATTTATTATTTATTTTCTTATTTGTTATTTCAAGTGCAAATTAAAGTGAAAAGAAATTAAAAAAAAATAGTAAAAAATAATAATAAAAAATATCTTTTCAAAATAAATTTATGAATCCTACCAAGCTATTGGATAATTTTCATAGAACCAAATTTTATGGAATCCACCAAACTATTGAAAAATTTCATAAATCAATTTTCAAGGAAAATATTTTTATCCTACCAAACCATTGGAGGATTTACTTCTTAAATTAAATCCTATCAAACTATTGAGAGACTTAATGAAATTTTTAAATTTTTATAAATATTTTTACAATAAAATCTCACCAAACTATTGAGAGATATGCTTCAAAGTACGTTCTACCAAACTATTATGAGACTTTACTAATTTTTTTGAATAAAATATTATAATAAATCCGATGACGGAGCCTCTTCAGAGTGAGACACTAGCCTTAATGAATACTCATGATATGAGAGAATTATCTTAAATTTTTACCAAACTATTAGGGTAATTTTAGGATTAATTCTCAATTTTAAACATTTTGGTAAAGCATAAACATTTTTAAGGCTTGGATAATTTAAAATCAAACCGGTACCATCATTTGATAGGCACCGTGAGGGTGCTATAACCTTCCTTATGCGTAACTGTACTCTCGAACTTAAACTCTAGTCTTGTAAATCAAAATCTACTATTTAAAGATATCTAAGTCAATCTTGAGACTCATCTTTAAATTTGACAAATTCGATTAAGTGGCCTATCACACCTAAACAAAAAAGATTGGTGGTGACTCTTCTAATCCATGTCTAGCGATTGGTCTACCAATCTATACATTATGACAATAGCAAAGAAATCATGAACAAGTTGAACTTAAAACAAAACATTACCATGTATCACTAACCAATCAAGAATCATATAAAACATCAAAAAATTCATCATCTAGTCATCATAAACCATATTTTGAAGCAACCAAACTATCAAGAAAAGCCAAGAGGAAGTTCAACCATGATAGAAAAAGTATTGGCCAAACCTTCAACTTGTTTTAATGATGGATTTTATTTATTGTTGTTGCTTGTTTTCTAACTTCAATCCAATGATTGATTAATTGGATGAAACTTTAAGAAACATCAATTTCCTTCTTTTCTTTACTTGGTTTCATATCAAAAAATGGGTGCTTGGTTTTCAAAATTTAAACATTTTCCATGAATTAAAAGGAAAAGTTCTAAAGTTCAAAAAATTTGTTTCTTAGTTTACATGGCTATCCATGAGAGCTTTGCCTTGAATCTTTTTTCCTTTTTTTTTTATTTTAAAACCAAATTTCATGAATGATTCAGTTCTGGTCAAGAAGCTTCATTTTTATTCTGTTTTTCGTGCTCAAAAATTGGTTTTTATGATTTTTTTTTGTTCTATCCATAATGGTTATTTTGAAAGCTTAAAGCTTGGACCTTTTGGTGCTCAAAAAATGGTTTTTCGGTTCTATCTTCTTGTTGGCTGCTTAAGGACATTTTGGCTTAAGTTTTAAGCTCTCAAGTTTAATTTTATGATAATGAATAAAGCTTTTTATGGTAAAGTGTAGGAGCTTTTCAAAGCATGACAAACAAAAAAGTATTTTATAGCTTTTGTAGGAGTTTTAGTTCTAACATTGGGGGGTTATCTCTTTCAAATTCAAGATTGTTTTCTTCATCTTTAATGGGTGTTTACTAAAGAAAATAGGAGCCTTTCATTGAAAATTCAAAAGGCTTTAAAAATAGGAGGATTGGAGTGTTTAAAAGGCAACAAAATGTTGAAAACCATAAAATGTGATTTTTGGTTGTCTTGAAATAAATGGAAACCTTTCCTTTGACTTTTCATTCATCACTTTTAGTAAAAGCCTTTGTTGTTGAGATTGTCCAAATTATGTGTTGCATACTAGATTTGTTTCTTATTTTACATTTTCTATAGTTTACATATTGTGGTGCTCACTTTTGTTTTATTGTCATGTCTCCTATGTTAGTTTGTTAAGGTTATTTATTTCACATTCATTGTCATTATTATTATTATTATTATATGGTGCTCATTTTATGGTCATCCTTATTTATATGTTTTGTTTGCTTGTTTAATAATTTGTTACATGCATAGGCATTCTAAATTATCATTTGTATGTCATATTTAATTACATTCATGCATTTATATTCAATATTTGCATTTGTAATTGTCTTTTCAAAAGATCAATAAAAATTTGATTCTTAGAAAAGTCATGAAAGATGAGCTTACTTCAAAAGTTTTTCTAGATGTTAGAAATTTTTAGAGAGGTTCGTAAAAAACATGAGAAAACCTAAACCTTGAAACCTTATATCTTGAAACCCTAAACCTTGAAACCCTAAACCCCAAAATGTTAAATTGCCCAAACTCTAAACGTAGCCTTTAATAGTAAATACCTAAACACCAAAAATCATTCCAAAATTCAAGGAATTTACACGAAAATCTCATATGAAATAATTTGTTCTTGAATGCACCTAAAGGTTGAGGCACTTAGGAAATTTTATTTTCATTAAGTTTTTCATGGGATTCCTTGACAAAGAATAATAAGATCAAATAAAGAAAAATAAAAACAAGATTTTAAATATAAAAAGTTACATCTAAACTCTACCTAGAAGTTAAGGAGTCTAGATGGTCATTTTTTATTTAAGGACCCAATTTTAAAATCGAATCTCACCATTATACATGACACACATTTGCATATCTTTTTAGATTGTAATTTGCATTTTTATTTTGCATAACCATGTTTTTTAATTATTTTATTTAGCATTGTCAGTTTTTCATATAAAATATTTTTTTTATGAAAAATGCTATTAAAAAAATGGATTTTGAAATAAAATTAAAATAACATTCCAAGAGAAATAATTCTTAGTATTTTGTCTAAATGTTAGAGAGTCATCAACAATTATCATCTTCAAATGATGTTATTTTCATTTTAAAGGAATGTCGTGGTGAATGTTAGGCAGAAAGAATTATATTTTATCGAGATGTTAGAGAATTTTAAAGTAATTTTTTAACTTAAAGATTTTCTCAATATTCCTAAACAAACACTTTTAATAAGATTGATCTTCTTTTTTAAAAGTGAAAGGAATTATTATTAAATTTCAAATGGAAACCATTTTCATCCAAATCCAAAGATAACGTATGATTAATTGGTATCATTTTTTAAACAAGCATTGTGAAGGTGCTAATCTTTCTCCATACTTAACCATACTTTTGAACCCAACTCCATTTTTCAAGGACCAAAAATACCTTTTTGATAAACCTTAAATTCCTTTTTTGGTTTTATTAAAAAGATGAACTTTTTTAGTTGGCATTCACATCTAACACAAAAAGATTGGTGATGACTCCATGTTTGTCATTTTTAAAATTTTTCATCTAATGGTCTCAAAACTATTATGACAATAACTTTTATATTTTTATGTGAAAATATCCATTTTAGCTCACTAGTGCTTTGTCACCTTTGTAATAATTTTGCATGAGCTAAAATGGTGTCAATAACATTAGTAAGGTGTAAAAGCTACAATTGGAGCTAAAAATTTGCATGGCTAAATTGACAATTAAATGGTTCTCATTTACCTAGAATTTGAAAAAGAAAATTTGTTACAATTGGTGCCTTAAATAGGAGCAAGGGATCAACCACAACCATGTGATGCACTTGGTGATCATCAAGTGTGATTGGCACCATTTCTTAGATTGAAAGAGGAGACAAATGGGCAATGGTTAAGTTGGCAATTTGGAGGCTTCTAATTGGATATAATTTTGACTTTTTGGAGCTTACAAGATCAAAGGAAGGAAGTTTGAAGTGAAGTGAAGAAAAGAAAAACAAACAAGGAAGTTTATGGAGCAAGAAGGATGACTCGGAAAAATCTCTAACATGTGGCATCTTAGCTGGCATTTTCTTGCAATTTTATTAACTAAAACACCTCATCCTTGGCCTATAGATAGAAGGGATGACTAGCCTCTTGAAGAGACTTTTCCATTTTTTCCATTTTTTTTTTACTTTCTTGCATTTTATTTTCTTTTCTCTTCAAATAGTTTCCTCGTTGTCCTTTTAGAGGGATGTTTGGGAGAAAATCATTTTAATTTCTAGCAAAATTTACTTTTCTTGCCTGTTCTTTACATGCACTTTAAGATTCAATCGATAAAAGTTCAAGTTCTTTAAGATTTCTTGTTCAGTTTCACGTATTATGTTGGATCTCAAATCTGTTTGGTTGGTTTTTCAATTAAGCTGGTTGCGGTTTTTGCATTGGATCTTATTGAAATCTTGTGAGTTTCAATCCAAATTTTTTTTATACATTCTAAATTTATGTTTCTTTAAATCTAGAAAAGATCACACTTAAACTCAATCCACAAATTTCTAGAAAAATCCAAAAATGTTCAGTTGGATCTAGAAGCAAAGTTGATGAGTGAGTGAATAACAACACTTGAAGACTCTCCTCTCCTAGCTGGGCAATTGGTCCAATCTTTTTTCACTTTGCACTTCTTAATTCATGTGTTTACTTGCTTAGATTCAATTGCTTGCTTTTAATTTCATGTTTTTCAATTCTATTTAGATGAATTTTTGTTAACTACTCTATTTTGCTCTTCTTTACATTTGAATTTTGATCAAGTTTATTGAGCTGATTTTTTTATTGTTTTCTTTGATTTCTTTGTTGAATTTGATAGTAATCTTGTAGGTCTAGTTTAATTTAGCTCAATTCCAGTTCATTTGACATATAAAAGTGCTGATCTAAATTTTTCTTCATGTTTAGTTAAATTCTATATTTAAATTTTTCTATTTCGATTTATTTTTTTTACTTATGATTTTTTTCATTACTTGCCTTTTCATTATGTTCTGATCTTTGTTTACTTTCTGTTCTTGCAATTTAAAAGTTGTTTAGATCAAATTTTAGGAAGTTTCTAGAGCTTTCTATTATTGGAAGTTAGGAGGTAATTATTTTGGTTGTAACGTAGTTATTTTTTTTTTTTTCATTTTAACTACTGTTTTGATGTGATTTGAGTTGTCTATTTTTAGTTTCTTAGTTTAAATTTACATTCAAAAGCATGTTAAATTCAATTCAAAACAATTTATTTTGTAACAAGATATCTTTAAAAAAAATTTATTTTATTCAGGGCATTTATTTATTTATTTATTTATTTATCTTAAGATATGAGTATTAGCTACTACATCTCTTTTCTACTTTTTTTTTTTTTTGTTAATCCAATGGTAGTTGAGTAAAAATCTTGTAGTCCATTCCTTTCCTTTATAGTATTCCCCATTTATATATTCACACAGCTCAACTTTTTAATTTTTTAATTTTATTATAAATAATAATAAAGAGTTTTACTCAATAGTGTTAAAATAATTTTTAAGATTAATTAAATTATTATTTATAGTAATATTTTAATATTAAATATACTAAAGGAATTTACATGAGGCACTTGTTGAAAAAACCAAACTCAAAGGTTTTCCTAACTCATCTTTTTCTTAGGCACAAATCCATCGTTCACATAGAAAAGCATCTGGATAGCTCAGAATATCATTGAATCAGATATATTCTGCTGTTACAATTGCAATGGAACAGGAAGATGGACAAGCAGACGACAAGTTTTGACACAAGCTATGGAGGGTGGATGTTCCAAACGAAATTAAAGTGTTTGGTTGGAGATTAAACAATGGAATTCTACCTGTTTTTGGCAACCTCAGGAAATCGAAAATTGAAGCTCAAATGATGTATCCGACATGTGGTCAACAAGAAGAAACAGTGACGCATGCCTCAGGCTGTAATCTAGCAAGGGAAGTATGGGGATAGTGTCTATGTGGATGATGCCTGGTAATGTGCGAACATGAAGCTCGAAAGGGATGGCTGTCCAATGTATCAAGTTGGATTGGTAGCTTTCTTGGCGATTTGGCGTAGCAGGAATCTAGCAGTTAAGAGCAACATGAGCAGGAAAGCAGAGGAAACAGCTGCCTTTATTGCCAAATATCTGGAAGACTATAAAAGAGCCCAGATAAGCACTGCAATTAACTCTATGGGATACGTAGCTAGATGGAAAGCACCAGAGCAAGGCTTATGCGGAAATGGTGTGGTGATCAGGGGTGAAACTGGATTCGTCTTAGGAACATGCTCAACTACTGAAAAACGAGTCAGAGATCTATAACTGCAGAGCTTTAGCGGCAACTAAGGCCATTGTAGTCACAAAGGATATGGGATTCAAGTCTGTAATTATTGAGGGAGATGCACTCAGCATTTTTAATCAGCTAAACTCAGAAGCTCAAAACTTTTCTCTGATAAACGATGCCAAGCTACTCAGTTATGAATTCCACCAGTTCAAAGCTGTTTACACGAGCAGCACACAGACTTGCAAAATATGCACTTTCTTTGAGGAGTCTTATGTGATGTTATTGGGTAGAGGAATGCCTTCCCATCATTTGTGATCTAATGAAAATTACATTAAAAAAAAAAAAAAAAAAAAACTTACAGGAGGCAATTTAACATTTTAGGAGAAGCACCTTTGTCAACACAAAATTCGCCATTAACAAGGTAATCAGATTCCTTGATTACAGTGAATTCTCCACCTCCAATTCTCACCATCCATAAAACTCCATTTCAAAATGAAATGTAATTAGATTACAACAATAACAATTTAGTAATTCAGGACAGAACAAAAGGTGCATCAATAAATATCATTTGTTGCTACAGCTTAAAATCTATGATTCCACGACTCAACCACAATTACAACTACCATATCCATTTCAAGATCTGCCAACAGTTGGAAGCAGAAACTCTCCCCACCATTATTTGGTGGTTTAACTTTATGAATCCGAACTATCCAGTTTGGCACTGCTTAGCATATTTACTAGCAGGTTCATATTATAAATCATGTCTAAATTTACTGCAGCAATGTCAATTGAGAGGAGATTATTCCATATTAACACTTCGATAGCATTCACAATTTCTGAACTAGTGCACGAAAACATTCACCTGTTGAATCACTACATAATAGATCCACTACCATGGCTGCTGTGGATACATCTGCAGAAAATCCTTTCTGAACCATTTCATGAAGAATTTGTATTGCCTGTGATATGTCATTGTTGCGAAGACATCCTTGGATCATGATATTATAAGAGCAACTATCTCGCATGCAACCATCCACTTCCATTTTCCTAAACAATTCATATGCTTCATTCAGCAGCCCTTCTTTACAAAGTCCTTTGATCATTGTACTATATGTGCAAACACTAGGGTGTACCCCTTTGACTGTGAGTGCATAAAATAATTTCCAAGCAACTTTAAGTTGCCCAACTAGACACAAGCCATCAATTAAGATATTATAGTGGACAATATCAGGTTCTAACCCACTGCTCTGCATTGCACGAAAAAATCCCAATGCCTCATTAATATGACCATGCCTGCATAAGCCATACAACAAGGAAGAGTAAGCGATTGTGTCTGGTACTAGACCATAAGCATACATTTCTTTGAAAATTTCTTGTGCAACAGCAAGTCTCCCAATTTGTGACATGCCATTAATAAGAGTGCTGAAAGTAACAACATTAGGGATTAATCCATTTCGAGTCATTTCATGAAAAAGTTTTCACTGCCTCATCTATCCTTTTAGCTTTACAATATCCATTAATAATGATATTGTAACTAAATACATCAGGTGTGCAACCCTTAATGGTTATTGAATTGAATACTTTTCTCGCCTCGTCCATTTCACCTCGTAAACAATATCCATCCATCAATGAATTATATGTAACTATATTAGGCTCAATTCCTTGTTGAATCACTCTCTCAAGAATATCTTGAGCCTCTAAAACCCTACCCTCTTTACAAAGTGCATCAACCACAACACTATAAGTGATTACATCGGGTTTGCAATTGGTAGCCACCATTTCATTGAATAATGTTGTAGCTTCTTTCCATTGACATGAATTACACATGGCATGAATTAAACAATTATAAGAGACAACATCAGGTGGAATTCCTTTACCGCTCATTTCAGAGAAAAGCTTCAAAGCCTCAGTAACATGATTGTCCTTACAAAGGCTGTCGATTATGATGTTGTATGTTATAGTGTTCAGTGCACAGCCTCTTTCTTCAATAGTCCTTAGCAGTCTAACAGCACGAGTAGCTTCACCTATTTTACAAAGACCATTCACTATCGTATTATAGGTAACTAAGTTAGGCTGACACCCTTCTCGAACAAAAACGTCATCAAACAACCTCACAGCTTGAGCTACATTACCTCCAATGCAGAGGCCATTGATTAAAGTGGAAAATGTTATAACATCAGGTTCAATGCCCAGCTTCAACATTTTCCCCAAAACAGAAAACCCAAAATCCATACGATGCAAGCGGCAAAAACAATTAACCAAGATGTTGAGAGTATAAACATTGTGATGAATTTCTAGTAATTCCATTTGTCTCCACAGAGAAATAGCAATTTCATAATGCCTCATTCTAACAATGGCTGATAATAATTTACTAAATTCAACAATACAATGGTGGGGATGCGTATGAAGCATGTGATTGAACAAAGCCAAGGCATCATCAATTTTATCAAACACATACTTGGATTTCTTGGAGGGGGTGGTAGAGAAGTAAGAGTTTTGACAATAAAAGAGAGGGCTTTCCTTATTTAAAGCATAAAAACAATTGAAGAAAGGGAAGGGAAGAGAATTCAGAGATTTGGGGTTACCCAATTCCAAACGTTGAAGAAGATCAATGGCGGAAGAAGAAGGAAGAGAAGCGATTTTCCAACACCTCATCATCATCATATTCACCAAACAAATGCAAAGCTCCGATTCTTCTTCAACACTCCGATCTATAACAATATATTAAATTCGATTTTTGTGGATTAAGCCTTCTTTAAGTTTTCTTTTTAAATGGCAAAGAAAAAGTTTTAATAAGATCCCAAAAATCACAAAAACAATAAAAAAATCAATATCTTAATTAAAAATTAAATTAAAGCACCAACAAATATGGGATTAAAATATTTTTTATTAAATAAAAACTAAAATAAAAATGTTGCTAACAAATATGGATTTAATCAAATACAATAAATTAAATTTCATTCAATTATTAATTTTGTGATGATAAAAATACAATATATAATTATATTAATTAATTATAATGTAAATGTTAAAATTGTTTTTTATTTTTATTCTTATATGTTATTTTTAAAAACTATATATTTTATTAAAGATATTTTATTTATATTATTATTTTGATAATTTAAAAAAATGAGAGCATAAAAATAATATATTAAATTAAATTAAATTAAATTAAATTGAATATGCTTTTGAACCCCAATAGTATGTTATTGTCGAATTCCAAATAAACATTGTGTGTAATTTCTTATGGGTTATATAAGGATTTCATGGTAGTTAAAATTATGAATTTTTAGATGGTTACTTGTGGTTCTTTTAGCAAATAATAATAATAATAATAATAAAAGCTTTTGAAATATTTATTTATTTTATATGTAATATACTTGTTATATAAAAATATAGAATCCATGAAAATTATATTTATTTTTAATTTTATTTTTTTATAACTTTTAAAAGAAGAAGATTCAAAGTCAATTCTTTAATAAAGATATAAATATATTTATTATTAAATAAAATATTTAAATACTAATTTCATATTTTATCTCATGTTTTATTTTACTAAAATAAAATTTAAAAAAATTAATTAATTATATCAATTAAAATATATAAAACACATTTATTTTTAACGTTCTTTGGAGCCCAAGCAAAAGGCAACCCACCAATCTCTTTGACCATATAAAAATAATAATATGTTTTGACGTTTGAAAATAAAATACACTCAGTGCATGTATATATAACAATTTCTCTTGTATGGGTTATTTTATAATTTATAATTTATTAAATTATTTTTTTATTATATTACTTTGATGATTATTTACATTAGTATTTTTTATGAGATTTTAGTTTCTATTTAGAACTTTACAAAATTATTGTCTTCAAAATATCTTTCTTTGGTTATCAAATACAACAAAAGCTCAAAAAACATGAGACTGATAAATGATGAAAGTCAACAAACGGCCAAGGTTCCTCCAAATTTGGATTTTTTTTTTGTATGGTGGTATTTCCAGCAAAAAAAAAAAAAATCTAAGCCCATGGCGTCAACTACGTCATAGCCTCCCACAAGCCAACCCATAACCAACTCGTGTGCTTGGTAACCTCAAACGGCATGCAGTTTCGATAAAAAGTTTGGTTCACCTCATCTTAAATTTGAAAGTATAATTTTTGAGAAAGTACTATATTTGAGAATTCTTTTTATTTTTAGAGTATTTTATATTCAGATTTATTTATTTGGTTTGAAAGAATCATTTTGTATTAATTTTTGTATAATTTTTTTGGTATATATGATAATAATTTTTTTATTTTATTAATAATAAATACTTAAATAACAAATGATATCTTTAGTAATAAAAAATAAATATTTTAATTAATTATTATTTTTATTTATAAAATATCATTAATTGAAGTGTTTGTAAACATTAGCATCTTAATTGATAAAAAAATTATTAAAAAAAAGATCAATTAAGGTGTTTGATATTTTATATGCCTTAATTGGTTATTTAATTTTTCTATAAAAGGAGAAACGTCTTAAATCATCCTTACTTTTTTTAAAAAGATTAAAAGGATCATTTAAGTGGATTTTGATTTGAGGCATTTTTCTACATAATCCGTTTAAATGATTGTTTAATTTTTTTTATAAAAAAATTAATTAAAGTATTTTTGTATAAAAACGTTTTAAATAATTTGTTAAAAGGATAACTTAAATGATCTTTTAATTTTTTTATAAAAAAATTAGTTAAGACATTTTTGAATAAAAAAACCTTTAATGAGTCATTAAAAAGATTATTTAAAATATTTTTGTACTAAAACACCTTAAATAATCTATTAAAAAGATAATTTAAGTACCTTAAATGATTTTTTAATTTTTCTTTTATAAAATGATCATTTATAAAAGCGCCTTTAACAATCATTTAATTTTTTTTATAACAAGATCATTTATAACGTTCTATACAGAAACACGTTAAATAATCTTTTTGTAAATAAATGATCCTTTTTATTTTTTTATAATGCCTTAATTGTAATATAAAAAAATTTTAAAATGACAAAAACCTACAACTGAGTTTCAGATACTTTTCAAAAAGATAACGACTATGTCATAATTTTTTATCTATATTAAATTTAAAAATAAGGTAACTTTTCTTCTCAAAATCTTAAAATACTATAAGAAAGAGTGTGTTTATGATTCCAGAATTTTAGATATTGTTGAAAATCTGACATTTTTTTTATGATCAAATTACCTTAAATCAAACGTAAGAATCAAATACTTACCATCAAAATTTTAAGAAAAAATTTATAAATTTTTCAAACCAAAGGCACTCTAAGTAATTTTGTTTAACTTAGATTATGTGGGACCCATGTTACTTCTAAGAAGTGATAAGATTTTTTTTTCTTTGCATTTTTTGTCCCAAATAAAATGAATAAATTATATTTATGTCCTTCTAGTATTATTTTCTTTTTAAATAACAACTTATGATATTTTCAACACTTTTAAATATTTTAAGATTTCAATTTGTTATTATCTATATTCTATACTAATAAATGTTCTTAAATAGAAGTTTATATCACGAGTTAAAAAGAACTTCCTAATTGGGTAAATTATTTAAAAATTAAATAAAAATAAAAATATACAATACATATACATATTAAATATTAAATATATGAGAAATGTTAATTGGTGTTTATTGATTCTATTTAAGTTGATATTCATTTATTTCTTTTACATATTTATGAGTATATCGTTTAAATCGATTCTATTGATTTGGTTTTTATGAGGTTTCATGCTACATGGTATAAAAGTTAAAATTAAAACCAAATAAATTTTTTTTTTTGGAAAAGACCAAATAATTTTAAATACATACTAACTAATACATTTTATGATAAAAATCAATAAAAAAACCAAACAAAATCAATAAAAAAAGTTGATGGATTATAATTTGAGATCTAAAGATTCTAAAACGGCAAGACATCTTTCTTGCCACTAAGACAATTTTCATCGACATTTTTTTATTGGTAAAGCAAATGACATGGTTAAATTTGGTTAGACTCATAATTTTCTTTTCAAGTTTTGGAATTAACCTGATAATAGCCCAAGCAAGTAAATCAATTTTAATGTGCTTTGACCCATATGTTATTAATAGGATTTGAGCCTTAACAAATAACATAATTGTGCTTATTCTTAAAACATTTATTATTTAAATTAGGAATGATTTGTTCTTAAAACGTTTTTTACTAAAATTAAGAATGAATGAGGTATTTTATAATTAGATATCCTTAGTCACTCTCAATTGAGTAGGATTAGCCGATTAGGATAACTTATAATTGTGTTTAGTTAAAAAAAATTATTGCCCATCAGCTTTGAGTAGTGGCCTTTAAATAATAATATTTTAATATTGAATTCTAGTTAGATATATTTTGATGAATTAATTTGATTCATGTAATTCTTGTTAACATTCATTATTTATTTCCCTAAGAAATAAATAATTTCCCGGAGAAATAAGGAAGACGGGTCTTGTTTCACATCACTATAAGATGTAGACGGGTCTTGCTCTAAATATTGTATCAAATTTTTTTTATTCACCTTCAAAATTTTTTTTCTAAAAATACTTACATATCAAATATCAATTTTAATTATTGATAAATAATAAAAATATCTTTAATAACTTATACACCTAAAACCCACCTCATATTTCTCGAAAATAAATTTTCGAGAGTTATATTATCTTCTTGAAAATTTATTTTCGAGAAAACTATATAATTCTAAAAAAAAAAATTACCGAGATCAAAACACATTTTTTGAAAAATTTATTTTCAAGAATTATATTACTTTTTTAAATTAAAATTTTCAGAGTCATCATTTATTTTCGAATTGGAATCTGTTTTTTAAAATATATAAATTTTTAAATATATATTTAATTATAAATTTTTTATAACAGCATAAATATTTTTCAAAATTTTTTGACTATTTATTTCTAATAAGATCGATTTCAGACAATGAAAAATGAAAAATAAAAAGTGAGTGAAGAGATTATTTAATAGAAATATAAAAATAAGTTTTTAATTTAAAATGTATATAAAAGTGGAATGTATATAACCTTAAATGGGGAGTAAATAGAATTCTCCTTGAGCTATCTTCACAAAGCCAAATAAAAGTCAGATACGAGCATTCGACGACCCTCAGCACCTGGTTTTGAGGCTTGCAATGGCTTCTTAATTTTTTATTGATTTCAATTGCTTCAACCTTTTCATTATCCTTTGACGACACTCTTGTTTTGTAGCATACTATGTCAGGAGTACTGTACTTTGAATGGGGACGCACCAGATAAATAGATGCAGAGGCTTCTGGTTTTGTAGCATGTACGTTGGCTTGAGGAATAAGGTTGAGGACTCGACTTGTTGATCCTTGGCAACATCCAAATCCAAATCAACCTCCCCGGTTGCGGGTTTTTTGACAGGCTTATTTCCAAATTATGATATTCCTCTATGTTTCTCAGGTCAGAAAACTTTGTGCTCTTGTTAAATATGGTTCAACTCCATTTTCAACCAAATCCTCACTGAGTTTTTTATTAGAACCTGTTTCCTCATCAGATTTTGATAAGAATGTAATAACCTTATCACAGTAAAATGATCCTTTGTATATTTATATTATATAAATGTTAATAATTTATATATTTATATTATGTTTTACATAAAAATTACCCATCACAATTAGTGTCGATATTAAAAATATATATATTTATTTTTATTAAACTCATATATATAATTTTTATTAAAATTTTAACATGTTTCATTTGCCTTTTTTTTTTATTCTTTTTTTATCATTTTTGTATTTTGTGACATTAATTTTAAATTACCAAATCTGCCAAGGCCACCCTTCTTGAACTGTTCTCTACGATCAGCCATCAGGCTGCTCCAAATCAATTGGAAGATGATCAATTCAGATGTTCAAAATTGTGGGCAGATGTTTGCGTTGGGTAATCTTCCATCAGGGAGGGTTCTACCCAACTCTTCAAGAGGGTTAAAACTCCACTTTTCTTGCGTAAAATCTCGAAAAGAAGAGGCAACTTGCGGTGTTTATCGATGGCAGGTTGGCCTTTTTCTATTGACTTGGGCATCATCTTCCACAACAATGCTCAGCCATTTCTTTTTTCAACAAACAAAGCTATTTCTCCACTCTTTATTCTTCCTCTCAATTCCATGAAAAAATGGCATTGATTCCTCTCAATTCCAACAGCTTTTAGTTATCGTTTCATGAATCTTCTGGACAGAGTTATCCTTGCTCCCTTTTACATATAGCAATTGATGCCTCTACTTGATGTCGTAGACACACCGTTGAACAAGAAATTGACTTCTAAAACATCTCATGAAACATACCAAGATTACTCCTTGAAAGAGCATGTAATACCAACAAATGATAACCAAAATTGCTATTATTTGCTAAAAACAGGCAAAAAAACAAATGGCACATTTTATTCATTTTGTTAGGCCAAACTTCAAGTAGTGAATCTAACATTCGTAAGCAGGTAGGGGAGGTGGCGGCTATTCTACAATAACTCACCGCTCATACAATACCCCGTGTGATAAACTTACATACGTAGAATATAATAATAGGGAAGAGAGGCAGAATTTACAAGGAATACTTGTGCTCCACTAAGATTCGGGTTGCTCGGATTTTAAAGGTGCACCAGATGAAGATGCGCAGCTCCCGTTCTGAAGGTAAAGGCTATTTGCAACCATAGAATCACTAACTAAGCCAACTTCAACATCATCAAAGTTGAGTGCCCCTCTGATCTTCCGGGTACTGAAAGAAACAAAGCAAGTGGCAACATCATTAGTTTACTGCATCACAAGAATTTCTATATTTGAAAAGAATTGTTACCCTGAGAGAGAAGAGAAGAACACCTGTTCAAGTGATTGTTGATAGCAGTTAGGTCTTTTGAAGGGCTCTGAAAGGCACGAGTACTCTCTCCAACACAAGCATAATAGCTTCTTGAGCTATGCGAGATTAGAGCATCCATCTATAGATAAAAACAAGATCTAATTAAAAAAGGGCACACACTTACTTAACTCTGTAACCATAGATTCAAATAAGAAACAAAACCCATGATTCAAACTTTTTCTACAAGATTCATTAAACTTAAATATCAGAAATTAAAGGTCTTCTTTTTTCTTTTTGTACCTTTTAAGAGTGCTGCATTTTAAACAAAGTAAAGAAATAGTAGAGGCACTAGTTCTTGCAATCAAATACACTTTTCCTTTTTTGTTCCAGGAGGCTGTTCAAATCTTAAATGTACGAGTCTGGTTTTCTAGTAAATGGAAAATTGATCAATCAAGTCAACTAAATGCAGAAAAATAAAAGATTAAGTACCTTGGATGTTCGCAATGGAGACACGTATACATTGTGTGTTGCAGATACTTTCTTAGGGGACATATCAGGGAGACTCGGAAAAGGAGCAACTTTAGGTGATCCAGGGCACAGACCTAATTAGTCAATAAAGATAGTAGAAGCAAATTAGAATGGCTTGCAGAAGCAGCAAGGAAAGAAAATAACATCATAATCCCCTTTATAATAATGGAAAAAAAACTTGAAAGGATTACCATCATTACTATTGTTAGCTTCAGGAACCCTGCTCGTTCTTGTAGTTGTTCCTGCAGGACCAAGTTCTACCAGCAAAGGCTTTACAGCAGTAACAAATATTTCATTGTAAAATGCAATAATATCAACATGATCCTGCCCTGTTCTCTGTTTTCAGATCATTAAAATGGTTTAAATTCCCTCGAAAAGCAGGCAGCATAGAAAGTAGAGATACGACATCATACCTCATTCCGTCGAGCTGATGACCTGTCAACAAATACACTATTGAATACTAGTGGTTTACATTGTGGTTGCTTCCTATAGTTGTAAATAATTTCCTTAAAAGGCAGGCGCAACTGAGAAATCTGCAGGCCATTCATTCAGAAAGTAAGAGGAAACAGTGCAGATAAATTTAACAGCAGCTGAAGGTATCATAAGAAGAGCAGACCTTTGCAACTACATAGAAACAACAAAGGATGATCTGGTCAATATGACGGTTAAAAAACAAAGAAGTCCGCCGGCTAAGTATCTGTTGAAAAAGAGAATATACACTCTCCCTAATCTGTTGAGACAGTTGTAGCCTCTCAACCATTCCATTAATCCTGACAGCAGCCAGCTTATTAATCTGGCAGTGGAGAGCAAAGAACATGTTAGACATGGAGCAGACCAATAATCACTGAAGCTAAATCAAATTAAAAAGTCAGTGCGTGTGTGCAATTTGCCACCACAAAATATATCAAGGGATATTTACATTTTACAACAGTACTAATAGGTTAAATTTTTGTAAAAGTATAAACATAGGTGTACCATAGTTATGTAAGAATTTAAGAAAATAAATGAAAGTCTAATTTATCTCATATTTTGATACCTTGCTAAAAAATATATTTATTCCTGTTTCCGCACATGTTTCTCCTCCACCACCTGGGTTAGGGCGTGTTGGACTACAAAACAATAACCCCAAGTTAAAATGCAGTAAGCCAGTGCCAAGTTTTCTACTTCCCCCAGAAGTTACACCATACAATACCTGGCAAACGCAGATTGCAAAGGAGCCTTCTTAAGGTTGCTGAATGCTAATAGACGATCTTTCACTGGTGATGTAAAAGAGTTCCGTTCAACCAAAACACTCCTGTAGTCTGTGCATAGTCTCTTGGGAGATCTGACATCACCATTTTGACCTGAAAAAGTAACATTGCTTTGTAAATTAAGTTTAGGATAGAATCAAATTTAACACTTTGCGAAAGAATAACTGTAATCAAACTCTATAACACAAGCTACTACAGTAAAGATGAAAATCAACATACTGGTCACAGTTTTCCATATCTGAAAATGTAACAACTACAGTAAAGAAGAAAATAGACATCCTGGTCACAAAGTTTTCCATATCTGAAAATATAACAAGTGGTACAAGTAAGCTACCAATGTTGCATACCTAATGTGGAGCTACCAACATTAGCCGATGATTTTTCATGCTTCTGCAAAGAAGGCACCAGAGGCATACCTCCAGAAAAGTTGATATGCATCGCAATTGCATCCAAAGATGGCATTGGTTCTGCCAATAAGCCAAGACGATTTATTTCAGCAGATAAGGCAGGTCTTGCAACTATCAAAGAATTGTACATTGAGGAGCCTTTATCCCACACCATGCTCTCCAAAAGCCTCTCTTCCAGAGAATTTAGATGCCGCCTCAATTCTCTTGGTAGAGACTCCTCATGTCTAATGAAACTCTCTATCACCTTGCTTAGATCAAAGGCCGTAATACCAGTTCTGTCCAGAACTGTAGGAAACAACATTGTGGTAGTCTTATGTGTCGCTAGCACTAGTTCAGCAGAACAAGCAAGCATACATCTGTGAAATCTCTCATTAGTTAATAAAGAGGTCAAATTAGGTGCATGTAATATTTGGGCCTCCGCAATACACATTGCTTCCAAAACCCTATAGTATAGCTTAAGTGCTTCTAGTCTTCGTTGTTCCATCCATATATTATCCATCAGGTTTGAACTTTGAAGGCTTCCAGTACATTCATGACTACTTGGAAATATTGCCTCCAATATTATATGTGCCCTTCGTATCACATCGTTGGTAACATCTTTATCACAGGATGATAAAAAGCGCTGCAACTCGGCTGAGGGTTTTGGTGAAAGTGGACAAATATCAGTACGAAGCCACTTCGCAGTTGTCATTGCAATGCTGACGGGTGTAGCTGCCATCTTTGCATTGGGAGGCCCAAGAACACCATTTGCATGAGAAGCAGGAGAACAATGAGGAGACAGTGGGCTTGAGATTGTCTTTGATGGTGAAGCTATTGAATCAAATTTCCTCTACTCAAAACAGAATAAAAAATTCCAAGAAATAAGTGACTGCTACATAAAGCATAAAAACCAACAAAGCAGAATATGCTTTCTCAAATGTGAAATGCACCTTGATGCCAGTAACATTCACAGCACCCTCAGACAAGCTCCCTAAACCAAGTAAACTATCTTCCTCATTTATAAACACCCTCTCGTCCAGATCACCTTTATTATGAATTGCATCATCATAATCTTTTGCTAAAATATTCAAACTAGATGAAAGAGATTGTTCCTCCATTAAACCTTCAAAATAGATCAAGCCATCTGCATCAAAGATCAGATAATTAGAAGCAGAAGCAAATAAAAGTATGCTGGTGGAATTACATTCAAGACTTTGTGACAAACCTGTATCAATATTTTCCAGTGTTTCAGTTTTGCATTCAGATGCTGGACATGGCTTTTTTTCCAATATATCTTCTATTAACTTATTGGCCCTCTCCATTGTTTTCCTCAAATCATCTTCGGAAGCATCATACATGTTGCACAGTGATGCAAGCAAGTCGACACCTTTGTCACTTTTCTTAACTGAACAGTTACATGTCAAAAAATCAACAATGAGGAATGCCAATTTTATCTCCAACAGGAAAAGCAAATAGAAAACTGTAAAAGGGTAAGGACTAAACACCAGTGAAGAATACTGGCAAAACACATACACACACACACCAGCAAAGAAATCACAAATGCCTTCTCTATATAAAAAAGAAGGATATATCTAAAATTTCGACTGTCAAGAAATAGCAAATAATTACCAAAGCGTGGAGAGTCACTGATGTTGAAGTTTCTGAAGCGAATTGGAACATGTATAATCAGAATAGCCTGTTAAAAATCACATTAAATTCTAAGGAAACATTAACCTCTGAATTATTGCTACATGCTCTAGTAAATGTATAAGGAGAAAATGCATCAAAGACAATAGCATATTTGAGTTGAATCTTTTGAAACACATTTAAATTTAACTTTCAACCTTTATTTTCCATTTGTTTGATTAGTTTTTATTAATCCTTAAACTGCACTACTATAATCAGAACATGTTTCATTCGACGAACAAGATACATGTTATTCTTTAGTAAAACCAAGTCTGCCTTCCTACAATCAACTATTAAGAAAGCCAAAGAATAGTGTAACTGACCAGTATAGAAACAAAACCGTTTGCGCAAGTCACTAGGTCTTTAAAACGACTGAATGCATGCACACGGAGTGCCAAAAACAGTAACCACCCAAAACGATGGTACTCTGACACATAATCAGAAGCACGGGTAGGATTTTGCTTCTTGTCAATATTTGCATCACTTGTCAAGAAGAGTTCCCAAAATGCACGCTTGTATGACCTTTTGTACCAATAAATAGCAATGCAAATGTTATTTACTTTACAAAATGGAAAAATTATATAAAGTACACAGAAAATTTGGGTTGAGGATACAGTTGCTCGGTGAATGATAGTAAAAATTCATCAAATACACAGTACAAATTCTGTGCAATATATTATTAAAGTATAATTCTGCAGTGTGTCTAAATGACAATGTCATACATATATCACTATCCTAAATTTAATCTTATTATCCATTTGGACAAGATAACAGTCAAAACATGCCATAAACAGGCCGCATGACCAGCTACTGGTATAATTAGGATGAGTCTGTGGTGTGTGTCTGTGTGTGCATGTATGAATGTATTCTATGGTTATGGTTTTTAATTTTTCAACATCTTTGATATGCGTATCTTGTACAGTGCACCTCCCTCCCCAACCCCTGCACAGGTGATAAACACTTAATAAAAACACCAACATATAGGCCTGCTCTTGTAAATTTCAGACAAGGTTCCAGATAACATAAACAACCAAACTGCAGGCTGGCATAAGAAAAATGCACACTGCAGAATCTACATCCTTATGGAACATAAATTGATGAATGAGAAGCAATATGCCTTTTCGCTAGGGGTGCTTCATGCATTCAAAAGAAACCATCAAATTTAGTAAATCATAGTTATATTAAAAAAAAAGAGAAATGATAGTGGCATTACAAAGTTATATGCACAAGCATCAACTAACCTAGAACAGTATACAAAAGAAGGGCACCTACTTGCTTAGAAGGCTCAAGTGCATAAAATTGGCCTGCATCTCCTTTGCCTAATTGATTAAAGTAACATAAGCAGATAGTCAAATAGAAGTCACATGGCCAAACAATTTTTATTTTAGAAATAAAAAGCAAGTTAAACCATAAATCTATATTCTTCCACTACCTCCAGTCTACTCTCCCAATCTTCACCATACATGTTACTTAAACCAGCACCAGCTTTTACCACAATCTGAGGCAACTCTTTAAAGAAATCCACGATACTGCAAGACAAAAAAGCTCACTATCGTTAAACCAGGTATCAACACAAAAACTACAAGTATGTACACAAAATTAATAGAATCATACTTTAGCTTTGTAGCTCTCAATATCTGCCATAATGTAAACCCACTTTCACCAGACTCTTGTTGCACATTTTCTCCACGCTTTTCACTTAGCCGCTTCAGCGAATATAAAACAAATGAAAACAAAAATCGCTCTGCTTCTTCCAGCTAATCCAGAATAAATGCAACAAAGTTAGCTCATCTAAAAGCAACTATCTTTAGTAATTTCCATATAAAAAGAAGTTCAAAGATACCGTCCCGCTTCCAATTGCCAAAACATTTGACGATATAAGGTGTTTGGTTTCTTTGAAGAGCTTCATAGCTTCCGTGCAAGTTTTCTCATCCAAAGATAAATCATTCTATAAATCATAAAAATATAAAATTGAAAAAACACATCACCACACACCAAAAAAAAAAAAAAAAAAAGAAAGGAAGAAGCAAAATTTAAACTAATACTGCTACAAAGAATACATAACTACCTTACACAAAGCAGTGAATCTAGCTTCAATGGCATCGCCATCCGCGTTGCTTGAAGTTGTAACTGAAGGCTTCACGTCTTCCATATTTCTTCGAAATAGCCCTAGCGGCTGATCTAAAAATTATCAATTTTTTAAAATTGAAGATTCCAATTCCCTCGAAAAATTTAACAAGAAACTCATAATCAGCATATTCAAGATTAACCTATCTAACAGAGTCGCTGATTATGAAAAACAATCACAAGATTCACTTTAAAAATAAAAAGAAATCCACAAAAATGTCAGTAACTCAAACCCGCAGGCCAAAATAAAAATTTTACGCCAAAAATTTAAAATTTTAGCTATAACTATTAAAGGAAAGTAAAAGTTAGAAGAAAAAAAATCATTTTTTTGTTCTTCAGAAAAGGCGAATTAACTTTCAAGAAAGCCAGCCAAACAATTAAAATATTATAATAAAAATTAAAACAGAATTGAAAAGAAAACTTACAAAATTTGAGCTAGAAATTCGTTTCGGATCTCGGATCTACAGATTCAGTGAAGAAGAAAACCCTAGCTTCAAATCCTCCCTCCAAAACACAGCGTTTTAACGGATCGAGAAGAAGAAAAACCAGTAGAAAGAATAAAAAAAAAGAATTTTCTTTTCTTTTTATTTATGTTTTAGTTAAGAACAAGAAGAACCCTGAATTTTTCCTTCTCATTTTTCCTTATTTTTTTTCTCTTAACTGTGGGCCTCTTTTTGTGGAAATCCTATCAAGGAAGGATCTTTCTCTTTAGCGCGGGAAAACTAACCAACATGACATCATGATGGACATGCACATGAACATGGCATACATGGTTAGCCAATTAAATTTTGACAGGTCATAATGTTGGGATTGGCTTTTTACCGCCAAAATTGTTCAACGTCTCGCCGTGACGATTGACGAAGATTCCTGCTTTAGAAAGGTGGTGGCAATTTTCGCTGTTACAGTGAATTTTAACGGAGAGTTTGGGCCGAGACGTTCGGGTCCGGCGGATCGTCATTATCTTCGAGTCTTGGAAATTGGGACGGGGTGCCCAGCGGGCCAGGGTGACTCGTGTGGGTATGGGGGACCACTGAAAAGAGTTGGTTTTGTTTTTTTTTAAATGGTGTCGTTTAATTGTATAGAGTTGTGTCGTTTTGTGTGGAGTGAAATGTTATTACGAGTGCTTTAAATTTATTTTTTTAATTTATAAAATTTAAAATTAAAATTTTATTTAAAAAAATCAAATTTGTTATCACTCAAATCAGCTAGTTTTACCCATTTACATTTTATTTTTTACAAAAAGGAAAATTTTTTCTTGATTATAAATATGTATAATTTTTTCTGTTTAAATGTCTTAAATTTATTCTTTATATATTTTTTTAAAAAATACCTAGTTGTTTTATTTAATATTTGAATTATGTATGAAATCATAAATTTTATAATTTTTTTATATCTTATGAATATGAATTATTCATGTGGACATCCATATTTCTTATAAACATGCCTTTTATAATTATATGGCATAATGTAACATAGACATATGGTATAATTATTTATTATCATATATATATTTTAAATGCATTGATTGAACTATGTTTATTCTATAAAGCTATATGATGGGTATTTGATTTATAGAACAAATATAGTTCAATCTTAAACATAAAAAATTGTTCAACTTTATTTTTTTTTTGGCTAACACATTGTGAAACTTTAATACTTGGATTGAAATTTATTAAGATTCTAGAGAATTATTAAACACTAAATTAATCCTAAAAAACACTCCAAAGATATATGCTAATAAAACAAAAAGAATTGATCATTTACTGTAAACAAAGCCCTAGCATATAAAAATATTATAACTAAATTAATAAACATTAAAAGGTCATGTTTGGTTTTGAAGTTAAAAAGATTGTAAAAAAAACTCAATAGGTAAAAAATTTTTAATTTATAATAATTTAAAAATATACGATATTTTATCTTATTTTAACTTTGATAAGTTATAGAAGTTACATTATCAATTTTCAAAATATAAAAATTTATTTTTTTATTTCAATTTGAAATAAAAATAAAATTTTGCATTATCATATGTGTAATATAGAATATAGAGAAAGAGAGAGAGACAAATCACATGTATCGATGTTAGCACACATTATCCGATAATTTTGTATTTGTTAGATCATATTACATATGATTGTGATTAAATCAATAATTTATCTTAATATGAATGATTAATTACAATTTTTCAAATATAAAAATATGATACAAACTAAAATCCAAAATAAAGAAAAATACTACCAGATATTTATATATAAACATAAAAGTTATAGTAACCATGTCCATTTCAAGATCCACCAACAGTTGGAAGCAGAAACTCTCTCCACCATTTTTTGGTGGTTTAACTTTATAAAAACGAACTATCCAGTTCGGGACTGCTTACAATATTTACAAGCGGGTACACATTATAAATCTTGTCTAGATTTACCGCAGCAATGTTGAGTGAGAAGAGATCATTCCATGTTAAAACTTTGATAGCCTTCACAATTTCTGAACTAGTGCACGAAAAGATTCACCTGTTGAATCACTGGACAATAGATCCACTACAATGGCTGCCGTGGAAACATCCGCAGAAAATCCTTTCTTAACCATTTCATGAAGATTTCGTGTTGCCCTCAATATATCGTTGTTGCGAAGACATCGTTTGATCATGGTATTACAAGAGCAACTATTTTGCATGCAACCATCCACTTCCATTTTCCTAAACAATTCATTTGCTTCATTCAGCAGCCCTTCTTTACAAAGTCCTTTGATCATTGTAGTATACGAGTAAACATCATGGTGTACCCCTTTGATTGTGAGTGCATAAAATAATTTCCTACCAACTTTAAGTTGCCCAACTAGACACAAGCCATCAATTAAGATATTATAGTGGACAATATCAGGTTCTAACCCACTGCTCTGCATTGCACGAATAAATCCCAATGCCTCATGAACATGACCATGCTTGCATAAGCCATAAGCACACATTTCTTGTGCAACTGCAATTCTCCCAGTATGTGACATGCCACCTAAAAGAGTACCATAAGTAACAACATCAGGGATTAATCCATTTCGAGTCATTTCACAAAAAAGCTCCACTGCCTTGTCTATCCTTTTAGCCTTACAATATCCATTTATAATGATACTGTAACTAATTACACTAGGTTCGCAACCCTTGTAAGTTATTGAATTGAATACTTTTCTAGCTTCATCCATTTCACTTCGTAAACAATATCGATTCATCAATGAATTATATATAACTACATCAGGCTCAACACCTTGTTGAATTATTCTCTCAAGAATATCTTGAGCCTCTAAAACACTACCCTCTTTACAAAGTGCATTAACCATAATACCATATGTGATCACATTGGGTTTGCAATTGGTAGCCACCATTTCATTTTTTTTTTTATGAATTAGTGAATTGTAAGTCGTTCAAATTTTTTCATTAATCCCATCTAAAGATTTGAACTCACGACTTTCAAGATGAAGGTTCCGCCGGGGTGTATTCTCTGTGTTGTAGTGAATTGGAAAATCGTAATGCACTTTTTTTTTTTGGTAAAATCGAACCAATTAAACGGAATCTTATATAAATATATAAAAATTCAAGTCTTTAATATAAAAAAAAATTCTATGTAGATAGGTTAAATTTTTTACATGTGAAATATTATAGGTAAATGTCATGTGTTATATAATTAATAAATTTGATTATATAATTAATTTTAAAATAATTTATTATGACTAAATTAATTATGTTTAAATATCATTCTTGTCTCCTATAAATTAGTTATAATTAATTTGATTATTAATTCAAAAAATTAAAATTTAAATAGAAAGCTAATTAATCGTATATAAATATATAAAAACCAAAAATTTTAGCATAAAAGAAAATAATCCTACGTAGATAGGTTACATTTTTGACATGTGGAATGTTACAGATAAATGTCATGTGTTATATAATTAATGAATTTGATTATTTCCTATAACATTCCACATGTAAAAAATGTAACCTATCTACATAGGATTGTTTCCTTTTATGTTGAAGGTTTTGGTTTTTATATATTTATATAAGATGAATTTGATTATAAAATTAATTTTAAAATAATTTATTATGGCTAAGTTAATTATGTTTATGTATCAATATTCTTGCCTCCTATAAGTCAATTATAATTAATTTGATCATTAATTCATAAAATTTAAATTTAAATAGAAAGCTAATTAATCATGAATAATTTTACATGTTTACTAATTGTTACATATTAATTAGCTAAAAGAATATTGAATATTGAATAATTAACAATATTTTTTGAACGATAATTCAAAAAAATATTAAAGATTAAATTAGTTTGTAATTTTAATTTTGAAATTTGAATCCTTGATTATGATCTAAACACATGACATCATTTGACATTATTCATGCCTAAAAAATTATCCTACATACATAGACTTATTTCATTTTTCTTTTTTTTTTTTTGTTTTCAAGTTAATATATTGAACTTATCTTTTGTGTGTGTATATTAGATTGTTTTTGCAAATTAATATGTAACGATTAATAAATATGCAAAATTATTCATGATTAATTAGCTTTTTATTTAAATTTTGATTTTTTGAATTGATGATCAAATTAATTAGCTTTTTATGCAAAATTATCGTTCAAAAAATATTGTTAACTATTCAATGGCTTTAATTTTAGTTTTTTTTTTTTAATTTTAAGTATGAATATTTCTTTTTATTTGTTACAATAAAAGTCTTATTGGCCATGCATTCAATAGCTTTAATTTTGTTTTGAAGTCTTTAAAATTTTTTAATTACATTACCTTAATTTTGGATGTTTGATTTCAAAAATAGAAAGAATTGATAGATTAAATTATGTATTTAAAATTTAAACTCTATAATAATATGTAATTAAGGGAGATGGATTTTTCATAATAATATGTAATTAATCGATAGCTCAATTTTTAAGATTCACATTTATGAGTATGTGTAATACCCAAGCCCAATTTCATACCTTAATTAGTTGACCCAACCCATATGTTAAAAAAAAAAAAAGAAAACAGAAGAAAAACTTTGTCAATTTTCCTTCGATAGTTTCTCTGAAAGAAAAAAAAAAGGGAAAAACTTTAAGAAATGCTCGAGAAGAGGAAGAGAGGAAGAGATAGGGCAAATCAATCCTAAAAATCATTGATTAAGGTAATATTTTGCTTAAAACCTTTGGAATTTTCATATTTTATGCAATTTTCTACAAACTCCAACTTATATTTTTATATATTTTTCAACTTCAAAAATATTCCAATGACTTTCTAGTGATAATTTGGTGAAATTGTGGGTACCAATAGAAAGGTCTCTTCAAGTTCTTTTTAATGGTATGTGTAGCATTTCATTTAGTTAAGTAATTTATAAGAATTTAGTATTTTAAGTTTATGATTTTTGGGTTTCTCGTAATTATATACGCTCAATTTGAACCATTGGAACTCCCTACTCTGGTTGTCGATTTGGTTGAACATTAGGTAGTTTTGATAGTATGAAATGTGAACTTTCTAGTGATACAATTGGTTTGTTTAGATAATTTATAGGCTAAGAGAATCAAAGCCCCAAAATAGGTTTCATGAATCAGAAACCCAGAAAATCTGGGTTGTATGTGATAAATTACCAAGTTTTGACCTTCGAAACTTAGGCTTCTAGATATCAATTTTGTTTAAACAAAATTCTAAGTTTTAGTATTACATTCTTACATTAAATTCATGCTTTCCTTTATCACTAGGAACCATAGGATGTTTGGGATTTTGTGGTTCAAATTAAGCCAAATGATAACGAATGTGAAAACTTCAGAATTTAGAAATTATCATTTTTAATTATTTTAAAAATTATTTTCAGTCAATATTTGATATATTTAGTTATAAATTATTTAAATTTTAGTTATATTATTTTTAATGAATTTTTACTTATTTTAATATATTTTACTATGTTAATTTCATGTTATTAGTATTGCTATAGCGCTATTAAATTATATTCAAATTTACAAAAAAAAATACTATTAAATGTTAAAATTAAATATTTGTAAAAATTTAAATTGCTACTAATTTTTTATGCTTTAATCCTTAATTTCATATTTATACTCAATTCTAGGCATTTTGCTATATTAAAAGAAAATTTGTTTTACATGTTAAAAGAAAATATTTTCAAATAGTTTCGAATTGTCAAAAAAGTTGTCACACAAACTAATTTGCTTAGGATGACCCGCGGAATGTTGTCTTATTAAATTTATGTTTTAGGTTAAATTTTGATTTTTGAATATTTCTTCAATTATTAGGATATTAAGAGAATTGAGTGATTTGTTACTTAAGTTTTAGTTTAGCGAATTAGGTAAGTGACTTGATATCCTTTCAGTTTTTATGTCTCTAAAAATCAACCTCAATATTTAGAGTTGAATTATATAATATATATTATTTTATCCATTTGTTTTGTAAATCAGGTTGAGTATGCAAAATGTATATATGATTTTTTTTTGTTATGAGTTTGGAATATGGTTTGATATTGTTTTGATTTTTGAATATGATTTCGTAATAATATATATATCCATCATTTGTCGGAATATGAATTTTGCTTTGGAATGATTATGGAATTTACTTTGTATGGATTATGTTTTGAGAAAATTTATAAATATTGAATTTGCATGTGTTGAATAATCTAAAAATATATTTTAGTTTTTGTCTCCTAGTATAACTATGTTTTGATCCTGCCAATAGGGGTTAATTGTTGGCCATGTCATCATGTACTTTGTGATATCGATGCTAATTTCAAAGCATGCCACCTGTTGAGAATAGTGATTTTTGTTTACTGTGCCATCGATGATATACTTCTGTCCCATTACACGAAAGGGGTTACTGTGATTTTTGTTCTGTCCCATTGCACTAATGGTTAATTATGATTGTCAGTGCAACGATGTAGTTGTTTCTGATATATTTCTGTCTTATTGCACTAGAGGAAAAATTCTAATTCTGACTTATACCATAGAGGTTAAGTGTGGTCGTAATATATTACAAAAGACTAAATAAATTTATAATTTTGTGATATTTGATTATGTTTTGTGATATGAGAATCTGGTTTTGAGAATATGTTTATGAATATAGGATTACCCAAAATATTTTTGAATCATTTAGTTAATATTTTGGCTTAAATGTTTTATAGCATTCTTAATTTAACTAAAAGGATGTTGGTTACTTGCTGAGTCATCGTATTCATTTATTTAATTTTTTTTTTCTTTTTTAGATTTCGGTGTTTATGTCTTGAGAGACTTAATCTTGACAACTATTTAGATTAGCAAGATTAGTATCTGTATTTGGTTTGGTATTGCTTTCAAAGTGAGTATTTTATTATTATTCTAAAAGATTTGTTAGTAAGAACTTTAGTATATTTGACCAACTTACAAAGAATATAATTTTGTAGACTTGATAAATTGTAATGTATTATTTTGGAAATTATTAGAGATTTTGATATAGTTTGATATCTGTTGCCTTACATGCTTGTGAGATTCGTCTCACGAGTATGCAACATTGTTATGTTCCAAATCTTCGGGTTTGAGGTGTGACAGATTAGTGGTTTTAGAGCTTAGGTTTGTGATTCTAGAGATTTTAAGTTATTTTGTTCACTTAATATGAAAATATTAGTTTTGAAAATTTATACCAAAGAAAAAAATTTGGATTAGTTTGATAAAGTGTATTGGTGGTTGTAAATAAAATGATTTTGATGTTGATTTAGTGAAAAAAGATATCTTTAAACTCAACTATTATTGTAGAGATTGGTTTTGATTTGTCAAAATTTTATAAGTTTTAGACATATTAGATTTTTGATCCATGAAGATTTGATGTTTTGTGATTTTTGTTGATCTTAGAATTTCTAATCTGATTAATTTTTAAACATCAGTTTTGGAATTGTGACGAGGAGAAAGTTCAATGAAGTTGATTATGAGTAATGATAAGTTGTAAGTGATTTTTGCGTGAAGACTTGATGAGATAGTTACCTTAAGCTCAAGTTGATAGTGGATTTTTATCTTTGAAGATCCTATAGAATTAAGGTTAAAATTTTTTATTATGGTGGTTTGTTTTGTGTTTGCTTATGGGTTTTGATGAATCTTTAATCATGGCATTAATTGTACCATTTGGAGCCAAAGTATGAAACATTAGAAATACGATGAAGTGATATGCCTATAAATGAAGTGACTTTGGTAGAATCATTATATAAATCAGATATTTTAAGCTTAGGAGTTATTGTAGAGAATGATTTGAATATTTTAAGGTGTTATGGTATCGGAGTTAGATTTTCAATCAATTAAGATTTTAGAGTTTTGTGATGAATTTTTATTGATTTTTTTATTGTGGATACGAAATATTTTTGTTGAGATAAAGTATAAAAATTTAGATTGACAAGAATTGATATGAAGTTTTAAGATATTTATTATTATTGTTTGTAAATTTTCTTTACAGATTACGATTTTTAAACTTACAATTAGGATCAATAGAAATTATGATGCAAATGAGGATTTCGATAATATTAGTATGATCTTGATTTCAATAAGTAATATATAACTTTATGATAGGGATTGATTTTTTGAGAATTTACTAAAATTTGATTATTATATGAGTATAGTATTTCGGTTTTAGAATTTATCTTAATGGATTTTGTTTGTACTAGTGGTAAATAACATTATATACATAAATAAGGACATTTGTCTATATTGATATATTTTATTTTATTGGAAATTATTTGTCTTTGATGATAAGAGTTAGAATCTTATATGATTAGCCTGAAGTGTAAAAATTATATTGGTACTTGGAAGGCAAAGAATTTATTAGTAATCATGTGATAAAATAGTGATATGTTTTTTTTTATTAAGATGGAATATGAGCTTGTTTGAGTAATGTTAATAGAGAATATCACATATTATGGTATAAGACATATGTTATGATTCCTACAGGGAAACTAAGGTTATTGTCTTTGAAAAATGTCGTTTAAAAAAAAAGGTGGATTTTGAATAAGTATTAACAATTTTATAATTATGTTTTGTTAAGACTAAATCATTATGAAATAAGCATAGAGGACATGTTGGACCACAAGGAAATTTTGGAACATTATGATGTTATAAGCTTATAAGTTTGGTGACGATTTTGATTGTTATTTGATAACTGGCTTATAGAAATTGAAAGCTATTTAGATATGAATTTGGAGTTATATTGGGTATTCAATGGACTATGTTTGAATTTGTGTGCCAAGGAACTTGAGGTATGATCTATAGCATTGTCTTGATCCTTGTTACAATTTACTATGATTATATTGATAAGAAATATTTTGTCAATCAAAAGAAGAAATTGCAAGCTTGATTATGTGACTTGGTGTTCCATGGAATTGTTTGAAGTGGACTTTTCTATTTTTACTTTAGAGTGGTTGGAATTTGAAATGTTCAATTGGATTAGGTTGTGATTATAATTTCAAATTAAAGGGCAATATAAGAGTTGATGAATAATGTTTTATGGAGATTTTACTTATCATGGGCCTATGATATATTTTGGGTATAAAAACTACATGTTATAAGTACAAAGAATGACTTATAATAATAAGGTCAACTTCAGTGATGATTTTGTTATTCAATAATTTTAAGTATGGATGCAATTTTGAAGAATTTAAGAAAATTATCATATGAAGCGATATATTTTGGGTGGTTTTGTAATTGCACTTTTAAAATGAATTATACTTTTAGAATATATAGATTGAAATTTTGATAAAAAGATTCCTTATCGTAAGTAGATTTTTGACATTAACTTGAAGCTAATAAATAATATACTTTCTTGAAAGAAAATTTGGGATATTAGATGGTTATAAGCCTAATGAATAGTGAAATGATCATGTGAAATTTGATCATTGAAATTTGGAAAGTAATGTTATGTGAACAAGGAGTTGTATCATGAACTTAAAGTTTTATATTTAGATTTATATGATGAATTTTTGTATATAATCAATTGTATTGGTTTTACATTTATCATAGTCTTACAATAGTTAAGAAAAAATTTTATGATAGAAATAAAAAAAGAATCAATATATGACGTCTTTGAGGTAGCTATTTGGTGATATTGTTACTAAGATTTAAGGACATACATGAACATGTTTATGAGAATGAACTACAAACTCCATTATAAAGGATGTTATGGACAAGTGATTTTGTTGGTGCAAGAAATATTATAAAGTCAATTTAATGTTTTTGGGTTATATTTGAATGATATTAGAGTGCACGGTGGAAGCATGATTCGATGAAAGTTATGGATTTCGGATTATTGGTATTTTAGCAAATAATGAATTCTTTTAAATTGGAGATTGATTATGGGTTAATAATGAATAGATTATAGACTTTGATTTTTAAAAATTTGAGATTTTAAAAGAGTTGTGAAATTGTGGCATAATTGTTATGTTTGATTTTGTTAGTAATGAATCATTTGAAGAGTCGAAAATTCATTAAGGTGACTTGACCTAGCTATGATTCAAGTTGAGTATTATGTATGTTACGAGTATATGAAATTTGCAAAAGAATTATGGTTTGTGACTGGATGTTGGAACAAGAATTGAGATTGGATACTTAGAATATTTGTTTATTTAGCTATAATGGATATATTTTATACATTAGAGTTTAAATCGATTTTGCTATATGAGAAATAATAAGGAGAAAACTTGATTGAAGCTATTAAGTTGATACACCAAGAATCTTTTTAAGAAGAGGATGTCATGTGACGTTAAATTGAAACAGAAAACCTTTGGGGCATAGATTTTGAATTTGAAGGACTAAATTCTTTTAAGTGGGGGAGTATGTAATACCCAAGCCTAATTTCATACCTTAATTAGTTGACCCAATCCATATGTTCAAAAAAAAAAAAGAAAACAGAAGAAAAACTTTGTCAGTTTCTGTTCGATAGTTTATTTGACAGAAAAAAAGAGAAAACTTTAAGAAACACTTGAGAAGAGGAAGAGGTACGGCAATCAATCCTAGAAATATTGATTAGGGTAAGATTGTACTTAAAACCCTTGAAATTTTTATGTTTTATGCAATTTTCTAGAAACCCCAATTTATATTTTTATATCTTTTCAACTTCAAAAATATTTCAATGTCTTTTCGATGACAATCCGACGAAATTATGGTTACCAATGGAAAGGTTTCTTTAAGATCTTTCTAATGGTATGTGTGATACTTCATTTAGTTGAGTAATTTAGAGCATTTAGTGTTTCAAGTTTTTTATTTTTAGATTTCTTGCAATTATAGAAGACCAATTTTGAGCCATTAGAGCTCTCTACTCCAGCGGCTAATTTGGTCAAACTTTAGGTGCTTTTAATAATACAAAATGTAAACTTTCTAGTCCTACAATTGGTTTGTTCAAATGATTTACAAACGAAGAGAATCGAAGCCCCAAAGTCGATTTTATGAATCAGAAACCCAAAAAATCTAGGTTGTTTATGATAAATTATCAAGTTTTAGTCTTCAAATCTTAGGCTTTTGGAAATCATTTTTGTCGAACAAAATTCTAAGTTGTAGTATTACATTATTACTTTAAATTCATGCTTTCCTTTGTCACTAGAAACCATAGAATTTTTGATTTTGTGGCTCAAAGTAAGTCAAATGATCACAAAATGCGAAAATTTTAGAATTTAAAAATTCTCATTTGTAATTATTTTAAAAATTATTTCTAGCCAATATTTGATGTATTTAGTTATAAATTACTTGATTTTAGTTATATTATTTTAATGAATATTTACTTATTTTAATATATTTTTACTATGCTAATTTCATGTTATTAGTATTATTAAAGGGCTATTAAATTACATTCAGATTTGTACAAAAAAAAAATTATTACTATTAAATGTTAAAAATTAGATACTTGTAAAAATTTAAATTGCTATTGATTTTTTATGTTTTAATCCTTAATTTCATATTTATACTCAATTCTAGGCATTCTACTATATTAAAAGAAAATTTGTTTTATATGCTAAAACAAAATATTTTCAAATAGTTTCCAACTGTTGAAAAGGTTGCCACACAATCTAATTTGCTGAGGATGACCTACGAAAGGTTGCTTTCTTAAATTTATGTTTTTGGGTTAAATTTTGATTTTTGAATATTTCTTGAATTATTAAGATATTAAGAGAATTGAACAATTTGTTGCTTAAGTTTCGGTTTAGAACATTAGGTAAGTAACTTGACATCCCTTTGGTTTTATGTCCCTGGAAATTAGCATTAATATATTTAGAGTTGAAAAATATAATATATATTATTTTGTCCATTTGTTTTGTAAATTGGGTTAAGCATGCAAAAAATATATATGATTTCTTTGTTATGAGTTTGGAATATGGTTTGATATTATTTTGATTTCTGAATATGATTTCGTAATAATATATATCCATCATTTGTCGAAATATGAATTTTTGCTTGGAATGATTATGAAATTTACTTTGTATGAATTATGTTTTGAGAAAATTTATAAATATTGAATTTGTATATGTTGGGAAATCTGAAAATATATTTTGGTTTTTATCTCCTAATATGATTATGTTTTGACCCTGCCAATGGAGGTTAATTGTTGGCCATGTTGATATATACTTTGTAATATTGATATCGGTTTGGAACTATGCCACCAGTTAAGAATAGTGGTTTTTGTTCACCATGCCATCGGTGATATACTTCTATCCCATTATATTAACGCGGTTATTGTGATTTTTGTTCTGTCCTATTGTGCTAACAGGTTAATTATGATTGTCTGTGTAATGATCTAGTTGCTTTTGATATATTTCTATCCCATTGCACTAGAGAGAAAATTTTGATTTTGACTTTTGTCACAGGGGTTAAGGTGTGGGTAGTAGTATATTAAAAAAGACTAAATTAAATTTATAATTTTTGTGATATTTGATTCCGTTTTGTGATCTAAAAATTTGGTTTTGAGAATATGTTTGTGAATACATGATTACCAAAATATTTTTGAATCATTTAGTTAATTGTTTGGCCAAAATGTTTTGTGCATGCTTAATTCTACTAAGGGAATGTCAGTTACTTGTTGATAAGTCATACTCATTCTTTTATTTTTCTTTACTTTTTCAGATTTCAATATTTGTGTCTTGAAAGACTTAATCTCAACAACTACTTGGATTAGCAAGATTAGCATCTGTCTTTAATTTTGTATTACTTTCAGAGTGAGCATTTTATTATTGATTCTAAAATATTTGTTAGTAAGAATTTTAGTAAATTAGATCAACTTGCAAAGAGTATAATTTTGTAGACTTACAATTCTGTAAAGTATTGTTTTAAAGATTATTTGAGATTTTAATTTAGTTTGATATTTGTTGCTTTGAATACTTGTGAGATTCGTTTCTTGAGTATGCGGCATTGTACATTCTAAATCTTCGGGTTTGGGGCATGACTATATGTATGTTGTCTACGTATAATGGTGATATGATAAAGCTGACACATACACTAACAGTTGTCAAAAAATTTTCATTTGTATTCTTCATTCTTTTTTTCCCTTGATACATTATTTAAATAATAGTATGACTTTTTGTTATTTTACACCAATTGTTTTACATTTTATAATAAGCTCTAAAGGGGTGTTGTAAGATTATAACTTTGTTAGTATTATTACTTTTTGTAACATGTTCTTTTATTTATTTTATTTAGTATTATCTTTTTGTAAATATATTTTCCTTGATTATTCAAGTTAGAATTAACAGATTAATCTTAATTATGATTATTTAATTTTTTCTTTTTATTTTAGTTTTGGTTTAGTGTTTTTGAATATTTAACTATGAAAATTAATTTATAATTAATCTTTTCTTTTCAATTTTATAATTGCAAGGTTTTCATATTAAAACAAAAAGTTATAATGTTAAAAAAAGAATATGAATGAAAATGAATTTCTTTTATCAAAAGTTTAATTTTATTTATACCCCTCTTTGAATAATTTGACTTGATATATATATATATATATTAATTTTTTAATTTTTTGATTTATTATTAATATTTGGCATTTATGTGTTTTTATCCCTTTGATGAATTCATAATTCAATTTGCCAATAAAAAATGATTAAAAGTCTACTTTTCTCATTTTTTTTATTTGATTATTAAATATTTCATTTGTAATGAGTAGGGAGAAAGATTGTTCTTCATTTATTTTTATTTACAGTTTTATTCTTAATTTTTTTTTTTTGTATGTGATTCAATATAAAGTTTAACCAATTTGATATTATTTGAACTTATATTGTGTCTTCAACTTATAGTTCATACATATATAATAAATCTTTGATTCTTTTCTTTTTTTTTTTTTACATATATATATATATATATAGTAAATCTTTGGTTTTTTTTTCTCAAACATATATAATAAATCTTTGGTTTATATACTTCAGCATATAATTATTTTTTTCAAAAACATATCTTACAATGTTCTAAGTTATTAAAATTTTGAGTTTTAATAGCAATACAATTTTTTATGACATGATTTTATGACAATACCATATTCAAATTAATAAAAAGACAAATAATTATTAAAAGGAATCATGCATTTTCTCTAATTGATTTAAAAAAATAGGTGAAATCATGTTGAAAACTTAAATTAATTAAGGCAAATTTGATCACACTTATGGAAAAGTGTTTAATTTAACTTTTTTTCATTTAATTTTTTAATTACATATAGTATTCATATGATAATAAGGTACTTTTAAATATCATTTAGATATATGCATATGTAAATTTTATATCTTATTAAAAATAATATTTTTGTATATAGTTATATTAAAAAAATAACCCATGCTATGCACGGGCCACAAACTAGTTAGTAGTAAGATTTAGAAATGACTTAAAAGATTCTGTCAAAGGCATACCCAAATCCAAAGATTGGAAAACAAAAAATTTAAAGAAAATTTTTTTTCTGAATTCCATCAAATATTTCTCTTAAAAATCTTTTGTATCGATAAAATTGATAAATTTATTAATAATTTTTTTTATATTATAATTGAGCACCCTAATTTTTTTTTTAATCCGTAAGTGAATTTAGCCATTAATTTACTAATAAAGTAAATGGTATTATTCATCCCTTTAAAACCTATTTTGATAAGTACAAATTTGATTTGAAAGATGATTGTTTTAATTTAATTTTATCAAGTGACAAACTTCAATTTCTTTTCTCGAATAAATGAGTCAATTTCACCATTTTTAACTTAATTGTCATAAACATTTCAATTAAGTCACTAAATTTTAATTTATCTTGACAAAATCATAAAAATTTTTATAAATAAACCTACTTAATATCTTGACTTAAAAATAAAAAAGCAACACTTAGTGCTAAGAACCCGTAGCAAATGTTTTTTTTTTATTATTATTTGTGAAATTATGCTAGAGGTTCTTATATTTTAGGAAAATTTAAAATTTTATCTTTATATTGTAATTCAAAAAAATTTAGTTATCATATTATTTTAATTTGATAATTTTAGTTTAATCATCAACTCTATCAATTTTTTTCATTAAAAATGCTATCATAGTCGTTGATTTTGCTGACATGACATTGACTTTATTGATGTGATGTTGATTTATTGATGTAACAGTTTCAATGGATGTAATCAGTTATTAAATTGAATAAATGTTCCGTACTTATATAAAATTTAAAATTTAATCCTTGTATTTACATGAAATTTAAAATTTAGCATCTATATTTGCACGAGATTTAAAATTTAGTCTTTTTAATATAAAAATATCTTTAATTTTTAATTTTTTTAAAATATTAAATTTTAAAAATATTTTAGTTCCTCTAATATAAAATTATTTTTGAAATATATTAGTTTTTATTATATATAATTAATTAATAATATCATATATAGAATACTATTATCATTTATATTAATCAATTATAATATTAATAATTTAAATTAATATATCAAAATTAATATTATTTTAATTAGTTTAGTAAATTACTTTAATTTTTTAGAATCTTTCACCTAAATTTTATTATAAAAAAATATTTAAATAGGGTTTAATTTAAAAGAATAGAAACACTATTTAATTGATAATTTTACTTTTAGGAGATAGAATTATAATTATAATTTATTTAATAAATTAATAAAAATATTTATTTATTAAATTAGATAGTGATAGATTTGTATCATATATTAACAAATTTGTGATAAATTTTTAATAGATTAGTATAAAATTTTTTTTATATGACCATAATATACTACAATAATGACATAAAAGTGTAACAAAATTAGTAACTTATTTATATTTTATAAAAAAGTGTATTATAAAAAAATGACAGAACTAGTAATAATATTTATATAGATAACAAAAAATTATGTTAGATTTATTGACAATATATGAAAATTATGATAGAATATTATAATAGATTTTTCAATATTGTGATAGAATATTATAAGAAAATATTGTGACAATTTTTAAAATTTAATATTTTAAAAAACTAAAAAATTTCTAGAAATTCAAAAAACATTTTGTTTTAGAAGGATTAAATTTCAAATTTTATAAATACAAAAATTTAATTTTAAATTTCATGTGAATATAAAACCTAAATTTCGAGTTCCATAAAAATACAAAGATTATTTGTATAATTTAACGACTAATTTCATCAATCCTAATTATCATGTCAACAAATCAATATCACGTCAACAAAATCAACGACCATATCAACATTTTTAACGTCAAAAAATTGACATAGTTGATGATTGAATTGAAATTATTAAATTAAAATAATACAAGAACTAAATTTTTATAAATTACAGTATAGGGACTAAATTTATAATTTTTATAAAGACAAAGACCTCTTACATAATTTGATTTTTTTTAATTTCTATAATCTCATCCTACATGATCTGACTCAGCCTCTGCATCAGTTTCTCCATCTATCATCTCGGCCTCTACTTCAGCATTTGCTTCTAATTGCCCAGCTTCTTGACCAACATCTGTATCAGGGCTCTGCTTTCGATGCTCATCTGGTGTTGGAGTGCCACCTTGGGAACTATTTCCAGTTGCAAGTGACACCCATATCCATTGGTGCTACAGACGCCTCCATATCGGCTCTAATTCCCTCGCCATCAATCTCACTTGCAGATATTGCAATCTAGACAAAGCCAAACAAAGGAAAAGATTAGAAACCTGGAAAGACTTGAATATCATAAGAAAATGTTCTTTCGGCTCAGAGTGCCATAAATTAGTGTTTCTATAATCTATACCCACTTATCTGACATTATATATAAGCCTATACTTAGTTACTGACCCTATATATTTGTGAAATGCCATCTCCAAGCTGATATTTAGTATAAAATTTTGCACTGAATCATCAGGATAAAACATAAGCCAAAGAAAGAAAATAAGATTGAAACTTGAACGTAATCTTTTCCGTTCGAACCATCTGGCCTAATGCAGTTTCCTCTAATACGACCAAGTTGTCTAGAATGCTATGTCAAAAATTTGCTGATTCCAGAGATGAGAAACACATGGAAAGCTAAAGTTTCCAAAGAGATACCTGACTTTCTTCAACCTGGTGTGATTTGTTTCCTCCGTTTTAGCACGTTAGACCTGTCACTGGGTTTACTTTAGAACTTGGATCGAACTTCAGGCAGGAGAAGTTCCAAAGGAACTACTCCTTCGATACCATGTTCAGTAAACTGAAATTACCACCATATAAATTTCATTAGGCTACATGATTAAACCAAATTTTATGCAAAAAAATATCTTCATATGTAATAGCACATACTTTAGAAAACCCCTCTTAAGTCTTGCTGAGCCGAAAAATGAAGCCCCTTCCAGCAGTAAACCTACAATAAAAAAAAAAAAAAAAAGAATTTCAACATCGATGAATATATATTGACCTCATAATTTTTAAAGAAAACCTCAATAATAACATCATACTGCTATACTGATTATAATATTTTGATCTCTTTGATATCTAAATATCAACATTTGAAAATCTTAGTAGGTTTTATTTTTTAAAAAAAATCTTATATGCATGTAGGAGTGCACGTAAGCATCTTGTAAAATTTGGTGGCCATTGATTTAATGATAGCACTATATAACGACAATGCACAGTTTACATAGAAACGTCCGAGGATAGAAACACTGTTGATTCATTTAAGTA
>NW_019167926.1:16628554-16678617 GCF_002303985.1 Durio zibethinus | reverse complement strand
AAATTTGGGATATTAGATGGTTATAAGCCTATATGAATAGTGAAATGATCATGTGAATATTTGATCATTGAAATTTGGAAAGTAATGTTATGTGAACAAGGAGTTGTATCATGAACTTAAGTTTATATTAGAATTTATATGGTGAATTTTTGTATATAATCAATTGTATTGGTTTTACACTATCACAGTCTTCAATAGTTAAGAAAAAAATTTTTGATAGAATATAAAAAAAGAATCAATATATGATGTCTTTGAGGTAGCTATTTGGTGATATTGTTACTAAATTTAAGGCATACATTGACATGTTATGAGAATGAACTACAAACTCCATGTAAGGATGTTATGGACAAGTGATTTTGTTGGTGCAAGAAATATTATAAAGTCAATTAATGTTTTTGGGTTTATTTGATGATATTAGAGTGCACGGTGGAAGCATGATTCGATGAAAAGTTATGGATTCGGATTATTTGGTATTTAGCAAATATATGAATTCTTTTAAATTGGAGTTGATTATGGGTTATATAATGAATAGATTATAGACTTTGATTTTTAAAAATTTGAGATTTTAAAAGAGTTGTGAAATTGTGGCATAATTGTTATGTTTGATTTTGTTAGTAATGAATCATTTGAAGAGTCGAAAATTCATTAAGGTGACTTGACCTAGCTATGATTCAATTTAAGTATTATGTATGTTACGAGTATATGAAATTTGCAAAAGAATTATGTTTTGTGACTGGATGTTGGAATAGATACTTAGAATATTTGTTTATTAAGCTACAATGGATATATTTTATACATTAGAGTTTATATCGATTTTGCTATATGAGAAATAATAAGGAGAAAACTTGATTGAAGTTATTAAGTTGATACACCAAGAATCTTTTTAAGAAGAGGATGTCATGTGACATTAAATTGAAACAAAAAACGGTTGAGGCATAGATTTTGAATTTGAAGGACTAAATTCTTTTAAGTAGGGAGTATGTAATACCCAAGCCTAATTTCATACCATAATTAGTTGACCCAATCCATATGTTAAAAAAAAAAAAAAACAGAAGAAAAACTTTATCAGTTTCTTTCGATAGTTTCTTTGACAGAAAAAAGAGAAAACTTTAAGAAACACTTGAGAAAAAGAAGAGGTACGACAATCAATCCTAGAAATCATCGATTAAGGTAAGATTGTACTTAAAACCCTTAGAATTTTCATGTTTTATGTAATTTTCTACAAACCCCAATTTATATTTTTATATCTTTTCAACTTCAAAAATATTCAATGTCTTTCGATGACAATCCGACAAAATTATGGGTACCAATAGAGAGGTCTCTTCAAGATCTTTCTAATGGTATGTGTGGTACTTCATTTAGTTTAATAATTTAGAGCATTTAATGTTTCAAGTTTTTTATTTTTAGATTTCTCTTGCATTACAGAAGCCAATTTTGAAGCCATTAGAGCTCTCTACTCGAGTGGTCTAATTTGGTCAACTTTAGGTGGTTTTATAGTACAAAATGTGAACTTTCTAGTCTTACAATGGTTGTTCAAATGATTTATAAGTTAAGAGAATCAAAGTCCCAAAGTCGATTTCATGAACAGAAACCAAAAAAATCTAGGTTGTTTGTGATAAATTATCAAGTTTTAGTCTTCAAATCTTAGGCTTTTGGAAATCATTTTTGTCGAAACAAAATTCTAAGTTGTAGTATTACATTCTTACTTTAAAATTCATGTTTTCTTTTGTCACTAGAACATAGAATTTTTGATTTGTGGCTCAAAATAAGTCAAATGATTACAAAATGTGAAATTTTCAAAATTTATAAATTTTCATTTTAATTATTTTAAAAATGATTTTCAGCCAATATTTGATGTATTTAGTTATAAATTACTTGATTTTAGTTATATTATTTAAATGAATTTTTACTTATTTTAATATATTTTTACTATGCTAATTTCATGTTATTAGTATTATTAAAAGGGCTATTAAATTATATTCAGATTTGTAAAAAAAAATTATTACTATTAAATGTTAAAAATTAAATACTTGTAAAAATTAAAATTGCTATTGATTTTTTATGTTTTAATCCTTAATTTCATATTTATACTCAATTCTAGGCTTTTTGCTATATTAAATGAAAAATTGTTTTATATGCTAAAAGAAATTATTTTCAAATAGTTTCAAATTGTTGAAAAGGTTGCCACACAACCTAATTTGCTGAGGATGATCTGTGAAAGGTTGTTTTCTTAAATTTATGTTTTTGGGTTAAATTTTGATTTTTGAATATTTCTTGAATTATTAGGATATTAAGAGAATTGAGTAATTTGCTGCTTAAGTTTCGGTTTAGTATATCAGGTAAGTAACTTGACATCCCTTTGGTTTTATGTCCCTAGAAATTAGCCTCGCTATATTTAAAGTTGAAAAAAATATATATATTATTTTGTCCATTTGTTTTGTAAATTGAGTTAAGCATGCAAAATATATATATATATGATTTCTTTGTTATGAGTTTGGAATATGATTTGATATTATTTTGATTTCTAAATATGATTTCGTAATAATATATCCATCATTTGTCGGAATATGAGTTTTTGCTTAGAATGATTATGAAATTTACTTTGTATGAATTATGTTTTGAGAAAATTTATAAATATTGAATTTGTATATATTGGGTAATTTAAAAATATTTTGGTTTTTATCTCCTAGTATGACTATGTTTTGACCCTGCCAATGGAGGTTAATTGTTGTCCATGTTGATATATACTTTGTAATATTGATATCGGTTTCGAACTGTGCCACTGGTTAAAAATAGTGGTTTTTGTTCACAATGCCATCGATGATATACTTCTATTCCATTATATTAAGCGGTTATTGTGATTTTTGTTCTATCCTATTACACTAACATGTTAATTATGATTATCTGTGTAACGATCTAGTTGCTTTTGATATATTTCTATCCCATTGCACTAGAGAGAAAATTTTGATTCTGACTTTTGTCACAGGGGTTAAGTGTGGTAGTAGTATATTAAAAAAGACTAAATAAATTTATAATTTTGTGATATTTGATTCCGTTTTGTGATCTAAAAATTTGGTTTTGAGAATATGTTTGTGAATACATGATTACCCAAAATATTTTTGAATCATTTAGTTAATGTTTTGGCCAAAATGTTTTTGGCATGCTTAATTCTACTAAGGGAATGTCAGTTACTTGTTGAATAGTCATACTCATTCCTTTTATTTTTCTTTACTTTTTCAGATTTCAATATTTGTGTCTTGGAAGACTTAATCTCGACAACTACTTGGTTAGCAAGATTAGCATTTGTCTTTAATTTTGTATTGCTGTCAGAGTGAGTATTTTATTATTGATTCTAAAATATTTGTCAGCAACAATTTTAGTATATTAGGCCAACTTGCAAAGAGTATAATTTTGTAAACTTACGATTCTGTAAAATATTATTTTAGAGATTATTTGAGATTTTGATTTAGTTTGATATTTATTGCATTGCATACTTGTGAGATTCGTTTCTCGAGTATACAGCATTGTACATTCTAAATCTTCGGGTTTGGGGCATGACGTTTATGTATAATTGTGATATGATAAAGCTAACACATACAATACCAGTTGTCAAAAAATTTTCATTTGTATTCTTCATTCTTTTTTTCCCTTGATACATTATTTAAATAATAGTATGACTTTTTGATATTTTACACCAATTTTTTTACATTTTATAATAAGCTCTAAAAGGGTGTTGTAAGATTATAACTTTGTTAGTATTATTACTTTTTGTAACATGTTCTTTTATTTATTTTATTTAGTATTATCTTTTTGTAAATATATTTTCCTTGATTATTCAAGTTAGAATTAACAGATTAATCTTAATTATGATTATTTAATTTTTTTCTTTTTATTTTAGTTTTGGTTTAGATTTTTTGAATATTTTACTATGAAAATTAATTTATAATTAATCTTTTCTTTTCAATTTTATAATTGCAAGGTTTTCATATTAAAACAAAAAGTTATAATGTTAAAAAAAGAATATGAATGAAAATGAATTTCTTTTATCAAAAGTTTAATTTTGTTTATAGACCTCTTTGAATAATTTGACTTGATATATATATATATTATTTTTTTAATTTTTGATTTATTATTAATATTTGGCACTTATGTGTTTTTATCCCATGAATTCATAATTCAATTTGCCAATAAAAAATGATTAAAAGTCTACTTTTCTCATTTTTTTTTATTTGATTATTAAATATTTCATTTGTAATGAGTAGGGAGAAAGATTGTTCTTCATTTATTTTTATTTACAGTTTTATTCTTCTTCTTTTTTTTTTTTTTTTTTTTTGCATGTGATTCAACATAAAGTTTAACCAATTTGATATTATTTGAACTTATATTGGATCTTCAACTTATAGTTCATACATATATAATAAATCTTTGATTCTTTCTTTTATATATATATATATATATATATATATATATAGTAAATCTTTGGTTGTTTTTTTCTCAAACACATATAATAAATCTTTGGTTTAACTATACTTCAGCATATAATTATTTTTTTCAAAAACATATCTTACAATGTTCTAATTTATTAAAATTTTGAGTTTTAATAGCAATACAATTTTTTTATGACATGATTTTATGACAATAGCATATTCAAATTAATAAAAAGACAAATAATTATTAAAAGGAATTATGCATTTTCTCTAATTGATTTAAAAAATAGGTGAAATCATGTTGAAATCTTAAATTAATTAAGGCAAATTTGATTACACTTATGGAAAAGTGTTTAATTTTTTTTTTTTCATTTAACTTTTTAATTACATATAATATTCATATGATAATAAGGTACTTTTAAATATCATTTAGATATATGCATATGTAAATTTTATATCTTATTAAAAATAATATTTTTATATATAATTATATTAAAAAAATAACCCATGCTATGCACGGGCCACAAACTAGTTAGTAGTAAGATTTAGAAATGACTTAAAAGATTCTGTCAAAGGCATACCCAAATCCAAAGATTGGAAAACAAAAAATTTAAAGAAAATTTTTTTCTGAATTCCATCAAATATTTCTCTTAAAAATCTTGTCTATTGATAAAATTGATAAATTTATTAATAATTTTTTTTATATTATAATTGAGCACCCTAAATTTTTTTTTAATCCGTAAGTGAATTTAGCCATTAATTTACTAATAAAGTAAATGGTATTATTCATCCCTTTAAAACCTATTTTGATAAGTACAAATTTGATTTGAAAGATGATTGTTTTTAATTTAATTTTATCAAGTGACAAACTTCAATTTCTTTTCTCGAATAAATGAGTCAATTTCACCATTTTTAACTTAATTGTCATAAACATTTCAATTAAGTCACTAAATTTTAATTTATCTTGACAAAATCATAAAAATTTTGATAAATAAACCTACTGAATATCTTGACTTAAAAATAAAAAAGCAACACTTAGTGCTAAGAACCCGTAGCAAATGTTTTTTTTTTTTTATTATTTGTGAAATTATGCTAGAGGTTCTTATATTTTAGGAAAATTTAAAATTTTATCTTTTTGTTGTAATTCAAAAAAATTTAGTTATGATATTATTTTAATTTGATAATTTTAGTTCAATCACTAACTCTATCAATTTTTTCCATTAAAAATGCTAACATGATTGTTGATTTTGTTGACATGACATTAATTTTATTGATGTGATGTTGATTTATTGACGTAACAATTTCAATAAATGCAATCAGTTGTTAAATTATATAAATGTTTCGTACTCATATAAAATTTAAAATTTAATTCTTGTATTTACATAAAATTTAAAATTTAACATCTATATTCGCACGAGATTTGAAATTTAATCTTTTTAATATAAAAATATCTTTAATTTTTAATTTTTTTAAAATATTAAATTTTAAAAATATTTTAGTTCCTCTAACATAAAATTATTTTTGAAATATATTAGTTTTTAATATATATAATTAATTAATAATATCATATTAATAGAATACTATTATCATTTATATTAATCAATTATAATATTAATAATTTAAATTAATATATCAAAATTAATATTATTTTAATTAGTTTAGTAAATTACTTTAATTTATTTAGAATCTTTCACCTAAATTTTATTATAAAAAAATATTTAAATAGGGTTTAATTTAAAAGAATAGAAACTCTATTTGATTGATAATTTTACTTTTAGGAGATAGAATTATAATTATAATTTATTTAATAAATTAATAAAAAATATTTATTTATTAAATTAGATAGTGATAGATTTATATCATATATTAACAAATTTGTGATAAATTTTTAATAGATTAGTATAAATTTTTTTTCATATGACCATAATATACTACAATAATGACATAAAAGTGTAACAAAATTAGTAACTTATTTATATTTTATAAAAAAGTGTATTATAAAAAAATGACAGAACTAGTAATAATATTTTATATAGATAACAAAAAATTATGTTAGATTTATTGACAATATATGAAAATTATGATAGAATATTATAATAGATTTTTTAATATTGTGATAGAATATTATAAGAAAATATTGTGACAATTTTTAAAATTTAATATTTAAAAAAACTAAAAAACTTTTAGAAATTCAAAAAACATTTTGTTTTAGAAGGATTAAATTTCAAATTTTGTAAATACAAAAATTTAATTTCAAATTTCATGTGAATATAAAAACTAAATTTCGAGTTCCATAAAAATACAAAGATTATTTATATAATTTAACAATTAATTTCATCAATCTTAATTATCATGTCAACAAATCAATATCACGTCAACAAAATCAACGCCCATATCAACATTTTTAATGGCAAAAAATTGACGGAATTGATGATTGAATTGAAATTATTAAATTAAAATAATATAAAAACTAAATTTTTATAAATTAAGTATAGGGACTAAATTCATAATTTTTATAAAGTACAAAGACCTCTGACATAATTTGATTTTTTTTAATTTCTATAATCTCATCCTACATGATCTGACTCAGCCTCTGCATCAGTTTCTCCATCTATCATCTCGGCCTCTACTTCAGCATTTGCTTCTAATTGCCCAGCTTCTTGACCAACATCTGTATCAGGGCTCTGCTTTCGATGCTCATCTGGTGTTGGAGTGCCACCTTGGGAACTATTTCCAGTTGCAGGAGTGACACCCATATCCATTGGTGCTGCAGACGCCTCCATATCGGCTCTAATTCCCTCTCCATCAATCTCACTTGCAGATGTTGCAATCTAGACGAAGCCAAACAAAGGAAAAGATTAGAAACCTGGAAAGACTTGAATATCATAAGAAAATGTTCTTTCGGCTCAGAGTGCCATAAATTAGTGTTTCTATAATCTATACCCACTTATCTGACATTATATATAAGCCTATACTTAGTTACTGACCCTATATATTTGTGAAATGCCATCTCCAAGCTGATATTTAGTATAAAATTTTGCACTGAATCATCAGGATAAAACATAAGCCAAAGAAAGAAAATAAGATTGAAACTTGAACGTAACTTTTCCGTTCGAACCATCTGCCTAATGCAGTTTCCTCTAATACGACCAAGTTGTCTAGAATGCTATGTCAAAAATTTGCTGATTCCAGAGATGAGAAATACATGGAAAGCTAAAGTTTCCAAAGAGATACCTGACTTTCTTCAACCTGGTGTGATTTGTTTACTCCTTTATAGCACGTTAGACCTGTCACTTAGTTTACTTTAGAACTTGGATCGAACTTCAGGCAGGAGAAGTTCCAAAGGAACTACTCCTTCGATACCACGTTCAGTAAACTGAAATCACCACCATATAAATTTCATTAGGCTACATGATTAAACCAAATTATATGTAAAAAAATATCTTCATATGTAATATCACATACTTTAGAAAACCCCTCTAAGTATTGCTGAGCCGAAAAATGAAGCCCCTTCCAGCAGTAAACCTACATAAAAAAAAAAAGAATTTCAACATCGATGAATATATATTGACCTCATAATTTTTAAAGAAAACCATCAATAATAACATCATACTGCTATACTGATTATAATATTTTGATCTCTTTGATATCTAAATATATCAACATTTGAAAATCTTAGTAGGTTTTATTTTTTAAAAAAAATCTTATATGCATGTAGGAGTGCACGTAAGCATCTTGTAAATAATTTGGTGGCCATTGATTTAATGATAGCACTATATAACAGACAATGCACAGTTTACATAGAAACGTCCAGAGGATAGAAACACTGTTGAATTCATTTAAGTACATAATCATCTCATCTTAAATTTGCACCCTTGAATTCATTTGTTAAGTGCATTCATATATGTGGTTATGGGTATGAAAGTGCATTAAGTCCAAATAACCAAAACTCACCCTGTTATTTTTGTGGTGATATTCAGCTTCTATTCCTGCAGATTCATCCATCTGCAATTTCAAGAAAGGGATGAATTTATTCTAAGAGCTCACAAGCTGAAAACAGAATAACAACAAGGAGATAAAAGCTGAAAGACTCATAATCTCCTACTAAGAAAGCCCTAAAAGACAGTTAAAACAAAATATCAGCATCAACTTTAAAGAACCGCACAAGGGTACTTACATCTTCAGCCAAGGGTTTCCAATAATCTGAGATGGCAGGAGTTCGAACACGTAGAGGGTCGGTCAAAGCATTCTGGACATGCCAAAAGAGATTTTATAGAATTAGAAGTACATAAAACTAATGCAACCCAACACGCAAAAAGTTCAACATAAACTTAAAATTACCGAAATATAGGAAAAAAATGACATTGATGCTCTTCTGACTCCAATCATACAGATCTAACCCTATTTTATTAATCTATTTGAAGAACATCTAAGGTAATGCAATGAAACAATCAACGCCAATGCTTTTCAACCTTGAAAGTGCAGTAATGATATACAAGACAGGTAAGGTAATAATAAGAAATTTTAAATACTAAAAACCAACAGGAGGAAAAACAAAATTCCAAGAACAAGGTCTAATGGATAATTTGGCTTCCAAGAAGAACCTATGACAGTAAAATGTTGTTAAGAATAAATGCATCACTGCACCTCTTCTTCTCTTATTGCTTCTGGTAACCAAGCCTCTAAAAGTTTGACGCCATTAGCATGTCAACCAAATTTTTAATCTCTCGAGAATAGCCCAGAAAGTTTTCCAGAATTCATTCGGTGGCTTAAACAGTTCAAAAAGTTATGATTGATCCTTGTCAATTCAAATGGAAATAAAGACAATATAAATCATAAAGATGACTCTAGATATTAATGGAACATTCTTACATGTTTCATACTTTTAAACAATAACTATTGTATTCGTTACTACAAATCTCCATGATATGATTCCTACACATTTCATGCTGTTTTTAATAATCAAAATCACATTACATCGATTAACAAATCTTGTCACCAACAGCTTTTAAGCTTTCCAAGAACTAGCTGAGAAATTAAAGCTTTTTGTGTTTGTTAAAACAGCCTTCTTCCAGAACACATAAAATAGTAGTTTAGTAGCAGTAGCTGATAGAAGTACTAATAATAAAGGAAAAAGAAAGAATTAAAGCGACAAAATTCCTGATTTACTAGGACCCCTTTTGGAAATATTTAAAGCATAAACAAAAAAGCACCCAAAAAATAAAATTTCAAACCATCCAACAGAATCAATCTATGTTACTCAGACTAAGAGGTGAGTGTTGGATATGGATATGCATTCGACAAGAGTATGTTCAGTTTTTTTCTATGTTTTTGCATGTATTTGAAAGATCAGACCTCCATACCCATGTCCATCGGATATATGTAGGACATAAGTACTTGAAGGAAAATGAAGAGTCGAAGCAACATAATATATTTTTTTGGCCAGTGTTGGAGCAACATAGTTTAGTCAACCATGGATCTGAGTTCAGTGCACTACATCACTAATAAGATTGTATAAAATATGGTTAATACTGTTTCATTAAAAGGGTAGGGATATAAGAGTTTTTACACTCTTATTGTCTAGAAAAACTTCAAAAGATTGAGTTGATAAGTACAAACCGGATTCTGATCTGCCCACTTCCACAACTGAGAGAGTTCTTTATTTCCCAATCTCCACCTTGGTTGACTGAAATTGGAAAAGATATATTGTAAGAAAATGTGGATAGAGACAACAAGCACGACAAACATTTAAGCTATAATAATGTAATAAGCAAGAACAGAATTAGCACCAGACCTAAAAAAGAAAAAAGCATAACAAAACATAGAAAAGTTGAGCACGAATAGATAACTATTTCTTTTCACTCTCATGGCTTAAATACTTTTTCTCCAGATACATAAGAGTTTGAGGAAATTTAACATTGAGAAAGTAAGCAAGAAGATTAACTTGCACTTGCATACCGCTTCTTAGCTTCATCTTGAACTGTTCATTTTTCTATTGGTTGCTTTCCAAATGGTGGACAGCCATCAAGTTTCCACCAGACCTAGGAGCACAAAAATTCAGAATAAATAACCAAGCTACCAACTACCCTCACAATGCCAAGGATATGAGAGAAATATAAAAGAACTCGGGCTTACCCGATTCTTTTCACGTTCCAATATATGCTCAATACTATAAAGAAAATCTTTTCCCCTTGGAGGGGTTACTTCAAGTTGGTTCTTCACTCGATCTTCACAAGACTTAATTTCTTCTTTCTGGAATGTAAATTTAAGAAACGAAAATCAGTGATTTTATATTCTTTTTTAGTGGTGTATGTATATGTTGGCCCATATCCAAATTTACATTTCTAATTTGCAGCTGAGGTTCAAACATCTTAACAAATGTCAATTTATGTTGTAAAATTTGTGTGGAAATGATATATTTTCAGACTATTGTTTGAACATAGATGATATGGTGTTCTATGAAGAAGAGATAAGGCAGATAAAGATATAACAAAGGTCGAAAAGTCACAGATAGTAATCCAGTACTTATCCATAAAGATCCAAAAGAAAACTCCTAGAGGGCAAGAATTTATTGAATTTTAGGAAAATACCTGGAAAATTAGGAGCGCAGGCTTCAATAGATGTGGTGTTATGATTTTTCTTGGCACTTAGACCCTACTGCAGTGGTTTAGTATAGGAATGGCTATGTTGAACTCTACTTCGATCAGTATCTGGTAAGATTTTAGTAGGATTAGTCAGAACACTATTTGCAATCCTTGAACACATACCGGTGTTCACTTGGGCCATTTGCTAGATAAATTTGAGGAAAACAAAAGAGGAAAACTGATATACGTTAAGAAATAGATAGATAAATATCCATATTTTATCATTTTTATCTTGTATAAGTATATCATTACATCAAATCTCAATTTTCTCAGGTTCTTTCAAGCTTAAATCTCCTGTCGTTTGATTTAATAGAACATTTTTAAGTTGCCAATTTTATCTTTCTCATATTTTGTCTCATTTGATGTGTTAAAACTCCCTTTATATTCACAGCTGCAAGCATTATTTGAAATTTAAAGTAAGGGGAAACAATAATAATCAAAGAGCAGAGCGAGGCTGAATACAAAAACTACCTGAACGTTCAGACAATGGAAAGAAGTATGCCAGAAACATTAGGATTCGCCCACAAAATACCACATCATTCGCCTATAAGTCAATTTCCACTGAATTAGAAAAACAAATAAAGCTTCATATTTCAGGATAGGTGTACCCAAATCAAAGTAAATGCTGCATAAACATTGACATTTATTCCATCAATAATTAGCATTGCAAAACTATTTTCAAGAATTAGGGATAAAAATATAATTAACAAAATTAATGTAACCAATCAGAATAAATTTTCAAATTGAACTTATAAATATTTATAAATGTAATTCAACCCCATATGGTGACAACTGTAAAAATGGATTACTTCTACATACTTATAGAATTCTCAAACCTTTTGGAACAAAGAGATTAACATTATTCAGATATCAGGGACTGAAAACCTTACAACCTGAAAAAGAAAAGGTATCAAGTAGTTTCTTTTTTTTTTTTAACTACCATGTACTTTTACACTTGACCAGCAACATAAAGGCTAGAGAAAAAAAGATCAGTTTCCAGACAATCTAACACCAAAGAGACACGACAAGGCTGGTGGAACCAATAGAAAACTGCTCCTTGTTGAGCTGGAAATCTATACAAGTCTGTACATATATGCTACGATTGATAGGGACTCCATATCATGATGGTGTTTTTAGTTTATTAGATCATGAGAATTAGATTAATCTGCCAACAAGAAATTAGCAAGCAACTATTACCTAATACCACAAGATATAAACAATAGCTAAATGCAATTCAAAATTTGATTTGAAAATAGACACTGCATTCCTTCGAAGAAACAGAGAGGGGAAAAAGTTTTCCAAATTATAATGTAGAAAGTACATTACTAGTAAGTGACAAGCATAACACACGGAGAAGAGAACACTGATGATTAAGGAAGTTTTTTTTTCACTACTAAAAAATGTTTTGTCAAAAGAATGTTCGTAGGAAGAAAGAAATTCTTAAGTACATACCTATCCTCAACGGCCGACGAAGAAGTTGATTGCATGTTCTCAACATCACAAGTTTTCCACAGGCAAAAAAACTCTTGCTTTATAAAATGCAGCCATCAAGTTCTTAATAAATATTGACCACGGCATAATTTAGACACCATTGTTAGAAAGTCTAATGAAGCCTTAAAGGAATACAAACTTCCCGTTTTAATTTACATATATAAACAGCACAAAAACCAGAATCGATCTTAAGAAAGCACCTTCCACTCTCTATATATCGAAAAATGTCTTTACAATTTCTCATTGTAGACATCTCTGTCAAGTCCTTTAGAAGCTGGAATATTATACCACCTTCAACATGTTCTTTCTCACAAAGATAGAGCACAACGTCTAACCAAATGAAAAAGATCGTAACTGAGCAAAATCTTAATCAAGCAATCACAAGTTTCATCATCAGCATGTCAATTCAAAGGCAAGCTTTCTGTCTACATACTAATTTGGATATAAGTTAAGATGAAACTGTCCATTACTCAAACAATAGAACATTTTAGAAACATGGAGAGGATGGAGAAGAAACTGCAATTACAAGTATCTGCAAACAGATTCTTTTGAATACCTGACTATTCAATGAATAGTATCCAACCAAGATATCATAGAAACAGGGAAGGAATTAAAAATGCATTCCAAATTTACTCACTGCCAGCATCCGGCATAGCCAGTCAATTTTCATATGTCTTCTGATATTATTGTCTTCCTTGGTTTCAGTTTTCACAGTTCACCTAAATTCCTTTGTTTTCACCTTCCTAATTTTCTGATTGTTTATTTTCACATATTAACAAAGTTTTCAAGTCTTATTCTTCCTATTGTTATTGTTTGAACCTAAACTGTAAGTCCTAAATCAGCCCTTATCTAGTCTAAATGTGCTGTTTATAAAGATCATACATCAGAAAACAAATGAAAAACCTCAAATAACCTTGTATTTATAAGCTATACACTAAACCCTAATAAAACTGCAGGTGGCAAATATAACCCCGTTTATAACATACATAACTAAGTGATTCTCCATCAAAATGATAAATAAAAACACTTAGTGGTATATTTTCATTTCAGCAATCAGCACTATTATGTAATATGTAGTGAACATAGATAAGGTAAAATTGAGGAGAATGATTCACACAACATATGAACTACAACTACTTTAGGTAGATATCAAGGCATAGTTTCCACCACCAATAAATTCACAAGCTAGTTTGAGTTAGCTCACTGCTTGACTTACCACATAGTAGAGAATTCAATGACTTGAATTAAAATTGATGATACTAACGCATATATAACTAGGTTATAGAAGCATTATCCTCCACAGAGCCAAGAGCTAAGGTCATGAGTACTTCAACGACAAAAATATCCGTTTGGTCCAAGAGAAGGTATCCATGGTAGGTCACTGACCCTTAGTCTGGTATTTTTGTGGTTTAACTGAGTCTTAGAGTGTAGGAGTTTTGGTTACTCTCTGTCATGTAGCAGGCTTGTTTATTGTTATTACCCGTTTCTGCCCTATTTGAGTCAAATTAAGCTGATGACTCCTTTATATGGTCTCCATTTCATTTGGGCTAGGTCTTATTTCTAATTCTAATGACTTCAGAAAATCCTAATCCAACTTTGCGATTGGAGTTTATATGCCTAAATGTGTCTCTTTGTATTTTTTGATATGTTAAAGATGATAATTTGAATCAATTTAGAATCTTAAAGAACTTGTGGATGTGCGATACATTATTTTATTCTTTCTAACCTTTCTATAAACTTCTATTGCTAATGTAGATTGAGATCTGTGTTAGTATTCACAACAGAGAAACAGGCCCCAGGAAAATTAATATCTCCCTCTTCTTTGTCAAATCCAGAATTGAACCCTATGTCTTGCATCCTCTGTACCTTAAACTCTTCAAATTTCGTGAGACCAGTTCCTAACAATTATGAAAGCAGCATACTGCAAATTCAAGTAACCAAAACTACCTACTCCAGCTAATGCTTCAAAGTCAAATCTCAAAAGTCAAAACCTTACCCTGGTTCCACAATCTACTAAATTTATAGGCCTAAATGCACTAATTTCCTTGAGACTAGAACCCTCTATATTTATATTTGTGTGTGTGTGTGTGTGTGTGTGTCTATATATATATATATATATATATATGTATGTATGTATACATAGTAGGCTTATCAAAATTTTCCTGCATGAGTTAAATTGCTTCAACCACCTAGCCATCAACAAGCTACCTTGATGCTTATGCTTGATTTTCCTTGTAAATGAATCTTAATTTTAATCCATTAAATGCTTCAGTAGCATTCACAACTTTCCCTATGTTCACTTAAGTATCTAATAATAAATCCCAGATTAATGCAAATTTGTGAAGGAATAAAAATGTAATACAAATTGCAAACTAAATTTTATAATAGTGTCTACAAACAAAGAACATGACAAAACTTTTTCAGGTAAACATAATTACAAACCTAGAAGTTGTGGAATTACACCCTGCGTTTCGTCCTCATCATCAATTGACTTCTCATACTGCATTATTTCCTCCCCGACTGTACTGCAAATGACTGCATATGAGAAAAAGAAAGAAGATTCAAGTTAGTGAATAGACCAACTCAAGCTAAGACAGGAAAAGGGTTAAAGTTGAACTGCTATGGTTATTGAAAGTGGATTTTATCATCGAAGTTGGTAGAAAATGTTTCTTAGCCACCTATTTCCACTTGAAACAAGTAAATGTCATTTCCATCATCCCAAAGTTGATATCCTAGTTTCTATTTTAGGGACATCCCAAACTGGTATTCACTTCCACTAGAGTAGATTCTTAGCATTGTAAAATTAATCCTTCCCTACCTTTGTAGCTAAAATAGCATAATCTATAAGAAACAATTTCTTTTTGAATATTTATTAGAAGAAATGCCGCTGGCGTCTTGCCTGATATACTTTTTAAATTTCAAAAATGGAGGAAAGGTAGATGTTGGCCCACAATTTACATATTTTAGGAAACAAATGGAAAAGAGACAGACATGCATGTATTCCCATTGAACTAAAGAATTCCATCATTTAGAACTAAGACGTGGTATCTACTGCCAAAAAGATATTTTGTTGCGCCTGAAGCAATAATCACAACAATACAGAAGCAATAGACAACAATCAATAATCAAATGCGCAGGAAAAATAAAGCACACCAAGATTTACGTGAAAAACCCTCCAGTGTAGAGGGAAAAAAACCACGGGCCACCAGAAAAATCTTCACTATCAAATAATAGTTATACAAGTTCTTCTCTAGCTAAAACTAGAGCTAATCAACAACTAGAGAAACAATTGGAGAAATCTCACCAAATAAGTGACTCAACAAATACACCCTGGATTTGTTCCTAGAGAGCTTCAAACCCGATCTTCACCGTTCAGAATGTATAACTCTGAATCATAAACCTCCTGACAAGGTTCCAACTCAATCGGACCACGGATCGACTTCCGTTTAACCAACTCTCCCTTCTCATTTTTCTCTCTCTGCTTTTCCTGGCTTTTCTTCTTTTTCTGCTTGGTTGTCGACACACACATAAAACAACCCCACCTCTTTTTTATTAAGTAGCTAGGGCTCTGTGTAAAATAAAAGATCAAGGCCCATGGCCTTTACTTGGTCCAAAACCACTTACATGGGACTGGACCCCATTTTCCTAACAATCTCCCCCTCCAGCCCCATTAGGAGGAGATTCATCACCATAGCAGTTTCATTTGGAACTTACCTTGGCCAGGGAACTCATTCCGGCCAAGTTACTGCAAAGCTCAAGCTTTTCCCTGGGAAGTATCTTAGTCAACATATCTGCCACATTTTTATCAGTATGGACTTTCTTCAATAGCATCTGCTGTTCTTCAATCACTGAACGTAACCAATGATATCTAACATCAATGTGCTTTGTTCTAGCATGGTACATGGTATTCTTACTCAAATCTAAAGCACTCTGGCTATCACAAAATACCACATACTCTTTCTGATTCAACCCTAATTCAAGAAGAAAACGTTTCATCCAAAGCATTTCTTTACATGCTTCAGTTGTTGCAATATACTCAACCTCTGTAGTTGACAAAGCAATACACTTTTACAACTTAGATTGTCAAGATACAGCTCTTCCTGCAAAAGTGAACAAATACCCTAAAGTAGATTTCTTACCATCAAGATCGCCTATCATGTCAGCATCAGTAAACCCTTCTAGAACTGGTTGTGAAACTCCATAAGTCAAGCACATTTTTGAGGTACCCCTCAAATATCTAAAAATCCATTTCACTGCTTCCCAGTGAACCTTTCCTAGATTAGAAAGAAATCTGCTCATTACACCAACTGCATGAGCAATGTCAGGCCTTGTACAAACCATAAGATACATTAAAGAACCGACTGCAGAAGAATAAGGAATACTAGACATAACTAGTTGCTCTTCCTTAGACACTGGACAAGATTTCTTACTTAGGTGAAAATGGTTGGCAAGTGAACTACTAACTGATTTAGCATGTTGCATGTTGAATCTACCAAGCACTCGTTCAACATACTTTTCCTGTGACAACCACAGCTTTCCAGCTCTCCTATCCCGGATAATGTCCATACCAAGAATCTGCTTTGCTGGACCTAAATCTTTCATATCAAAAGACTTAGACAATTGTTCTTTCAACCTGCAAACCATACTAGCATCTTGTCCTACAATCAACATATCATCAACATATAACAATAGGATAATGAAGTTACCATTAGGGAATTGTTTAATATACACACAAGAATCCGCTGCTGTTCTTTTATAGCTATGACTCACCATAAAAGAATCAAACTTTTTGTACCACTGTCGCGGAGCTTGTTTCAAGCCATACAAGCTTTTCTTCAATTTGCAAACTAAGTGCTATTTCCCTTTCACTTCAAAACCCTCAGGCTGATTCATATAAATATTCTCCTGCAAATCACCATGCAAAAATGCAGTTTTAACATCAAGTTGCTCAAGCTCAAGATTCAAACTAGCTGCCAATCCCAGTACCACTCGAATAGAACTCATTTTTACAACTGGAGCAAAAATCTCATCAAAATCGATGCCTGGTTTCTGAGAAAAACCTTTTACTACCAATCGAGCTTTGTACCTCACTAGTTTGTCACCATCCTTTTTCAACTTGAACACCCATTTATTCTTTAATGGCCTCTTCCCTGTTGAAAGTTTAACAAGATCATAAGTACCATTCTTTCGTAATGACTCCATCTCTTCTTTCATTACTTTTAACCAGTGCTCTCTATCCGGAGTAGCCTGCACATCTTGAAAGCTTTCTGGCTCCCCTTCACTGGTAACTAAAATAAAATTTGAACTTGGATACCTGGTAGATGGCCTGCGCTTTCTAGTAGATCTCCTAGGCTGAGACTCTACATCACTTGATGCCGAAGGTAGCTCCCCCTGCTCAACACTCTCAGGTAGAGAAGATTGCTCCCCCTGCTCAAAACTAATAGCATCTGGCTCATCACCAACTGTAGCTGGCTCATTCATATCCCCAAGTTCTGTTTCTGGCTCATTTTCACCATCTGTGGCTCTTTCTTGTGAAATCTCTGTCGGTGTTGAAACATCACACTCAACAGTAACTCGTGTAGTCTTTTCATTTTTCTCAAGGTCTGCTATGGTTTTTTTTTCATGAAAGACCACATCTCTGCTTCTGACTGTCTTTCTCTTTACTGGATCCCATACCCTGTAGCCAAATTCCTCATCACCATATCCTACAAACACACACTGTGTAGCTTTACTGTCAAGCTTTGATCTCTGCTCTTTCGGCACATGCATGAATGCTTTACACCCAAAAATTTTTAAGTGAGAGTATGAAGTATCTTTTTCTGTCCATATTCTTTCTGGAATGTCAAAGCCTAAAGGAACTGATGGTGACTTGTTAAGTAAATAACAAGCTGTGTTGACTGCTTCACCCCAGAATGGCTTTGGTAATTTTGCCATCTTCAACATACATCTGACTTTTTTCCATAATGGTGCGATTCATTCTTTCAGCTATACCATTATGCTGCGGTGTTCCAGGTTCTGTCCTCTCATGCCTGATCCCATGCTTTGAGCAATACTCTTCAAAGCTTTTAGATGTGTATTCCTCACCATTATCAGTTCGAATACACTTCAAGGGTAACCCTGTCATCCTTTCAACCATGGCATGAAATTTTTGAAAATACTGCAGTACCTGACTTTTATATTTCAACATATACACCCAAGTCTTACGTGAAGCATCATCAATAAAAGTAACAAAATATCTGCTACCACCTAATGACTCAACCTCAATGGGACCACATACGTCAGAATAAATTAATTTCAATCTATTTTCTTTTCTCTGAGAACTTTTACGAAAAGAAACTCTATGATGCTTACCAAACAAACAATAATCACATGAATCGAGAGACATACCTTTGGTCAAGGGAATGAGAGAGTGCCTTGCCAAAACCTGTAACCCTTTTTCACTCATGTGTGCCAGCCTCCTGTGCCACAAGTTTGCTGAAGCATCATTTTCAATGGTATTTACCTGGTTACCGTTCAATTGCATCCATGTCTTATACATTGTGCAGCATAGTTTTCCCCTTGCAACTACCATAGATCCTTTGAGAAGCTTTCACTGTCCATTCTTTTGTCGGCTTTCATATCCCTCCTTATCAAAGACATTAATAGCAAGCAAGTTCATTCTCATATCTGGAATGTGTCTGACATCCCTTAAAGTCAACATGCAGCCTGTACTAGTTTGTACACTAATATCACCAATCCCAACAATCTGCGACACACTCTTGTTTCCCATCTTGGTACAACCAAAGTCTCCTGCTTTGTAAGTTGTAAACAACTCTCTCTTAGGAACACAATGATATGCCACTCCTGTGTCAACTATCCACTCAATGCCGAGATCACTAACATGATTACAATCACCATGTGTACAAATCAAAGTAACTGAATCACTATCTGAATTCACTGCTGCAATATTGCCATCATCTGAACTCTTGCCTTTCTCATCTTTTCGCTCTTGCTTCAAGATTCTACAATTTCTTTTTATATGACCCGCCTTACTACAATGGAAACACTTCACTTTACCTCTAGATTTGGATTTATGTTTAGACTTACCACGGCCTTTTGAGTCCTGACCTCTGTCGATGTTTCTACCCCTGTTCTCTGTGACCAGAGCTTGATTCCCAAGGTTTACATCTTTTCGCCTCGCTTCTTCATTAAGCATACTGTCATTTACCATCTCTAATGTCACCTTATAATCAGGAGCTGAATTAAGAACAGTCACAACTAGAGTATTCCAGCTGTCTGGCAATGAACCCAAAAGAAATAATGCCTTCATTTCATCATCCATTTTAAGCTCCATAGTAGTCATCCGATTAAATATATCTTGAAAATCACTCAAGTGCTCTGTAACAGATCGTCCATCCCTGTACTGTAAAGTTGCAATCTTTTTAACAAGCATAACTTTATTCATACCTATTTTTCTCTCATACAATGCTGCCAATTTTTCCCAAACAATGTGAGTATCTGACTCCTGCGCTACATGATGGAACACGTTGATATCAACCCATTTTCTGATTATAGCCAGCGTCTTTCTACCTAGCTTCTTCCAGCTTTCATTTTTCATATCTGCTGGTTTAGTCGAATCACCCAATACTGGCTCATACAAATCTTTACAGTATAGATGATCCTCCATCATAGGCTTCCAAATTGAATAATTCGATGCTGTCAATTTTATCATGGAACCTGTATCACCCTCCATGATCTCAAACAGAATTTACTTCTATCCTGGGATGCTTCTGTATCGATGTTTCAAAATAACCCTCGCTCTGATACCACTTGTTGCGCCTGAAGCAATAATCACAACAATACAGAAGCAATAGACAACAATCAATAATCAAATGCACAGGAAAAATAAAGCACACCAAGATTTACGTGGAAACCCTCCAGTGTAGAGGGAAAAAACCACGGCCACCAGAAAAATCTTCACTATCAAATAATAGTTATACAAAGTTCTTCTCTAGCTAAAACTAGAGCTAATCAACAACTAGAGAAACAATTGGAGAAATCTCACCAAATAAGTGACTCAACAAATACACCCTGGATTTGTTCCTAGAGAGCTTCAAACCCGATCTTCACCGTTTAGAATGTATAACTCTGAATCATAAACCTCCTGACAAGGTTCCAACTCAATCAGACCACGGATCGACTTCCGTTTAACCAACTCTCCCTTCTCATTTTTCTCTCTCTGCTTTTCCTGGCTTTTCTTCTTTTTCTGCTTGGTTGTCGACACACACATAAAACAACCCCACCTCTTTTTTATTAAGTAGCTAGGGCTCTGTGTAAAATAAAAGATCAAGGCCCCATGGCCTTTACTTGGTCCAAAACCACTTACATGGGACTGGACCCCATTTTCCTAACATATTTGACAGTAACACAATTCATGTGCAAATTGCACATGACCTACAATGACAGCTTCAGTGCCATGCAACCAAACATGAATTGGAAGTTTTAAGTTTATGAACAAGATACTGAAATAAAGATTATGGAACTTTGTCATATTTATTGAGAAAAGAAAGAAAATGAACTAAAGATTTGGCATGGAAGTTAACAAGAAAAATTGAAGGAATAGCTTGCTGAGAGTTGTCCAATGACCAGGATAGCATAACGTAGAAATGTTCAGATAATTAAGAAACTAAGGCCCCATCCATCCATGTGTTTTAATTGTTGAAAGAAGCTTCTGGATTACAGCATTTGCTTATTTTTCTTTCATGCCATATTTATTAGGAAAAGAAAGTAAACAAGAGAATACTCAATGTAGAAGAAAGCTAAAGTGCATAGCTGATAATTACCTCAATACGAGTAACCTGTAAAAACCATCTAAATGTACTGGATATGATTGCATACCACTTATTCCTAAAGTAAGGCTCGAAGCATGTTCTCTAGCAATTAATTTTCATCTTGAGCTAACTTTGTTTGTTTCTATCGAAAACAAAACGAACCAATTCACCAATTAAGAAATGCCAAATGACCTAGGTCCTGGTATTTATGCATGCCAAACCTTTCTAAAACTCACAGAAGATTAGCTTACCATTGAGCTTGGGTTTTGCAAACAAGAGAAGATAACCATTTAAAGATGTTAAATACTGTGAAGCATATAGTCACAGAGATTAAGTTCATGATAATTTCGATATTGCATGTGTCTGATACCTTTCCTAATTGATAGCTCCAAATCTATTCCTAAAAGAAGATTCCAGCTCCCAAGTTCAAAACCCTTCACCAACTCCACCCTTACCGCAACTTTTTCATTTACAAATCATTAAGTACAACGTGAAATATAGCGTAAACCGTAAGACACGTCACACGCTAACATACAGGATATTAAATATTCTATGCACCTAACAATAACAATGCACAAACCAAAGAATTGGAAGGAAGCTTCGTACAGAGGAAATGATTTTGACATAAGTAAAAACTTCAATAAAATCAAGGATTTATACATAATGCTATAATTCAAAATACCTGAGGTTTTATAACCTCTTGAATTGTCTTGAGAGCAAAAGTTTCTGGCAGGCCAGGCTGCAATTTGGCTTTCCTAAATGCTTCCTAAAAATCATAATAATAATAAAAATCATAATCATAAAAACAAAGCTCAGTTGGCATATAAAATTAAAAAACTAGAAATCTAATAACAAAGAAAGTAAAAGTTATAAAATAAATAAAGAAATTAGTGCTCCATCAAAATTTGCCATAACATATCCATTTTCTGGTGCTACCCATATCACACTTTCATTAGTGACATCAGAGACTGTATGAGTTTGAGCTCCTCTATATTCTTCCTAATGTCTACTAATAAATGCCACAGTTTCTTCAGCTTTTTTACATTATTGGTTTTGACTTCTATATTTTTGTTATGCCAAATCATCCAGCTTGTTGTCAGCCCCACTTCCAAAATTTTTTGATCCACCCTCTCAAACATGTTGTGTAACCAACCCTTTCATTTTCTAGTTTTGCATTAGTCCATTCTTCTCCCCAACAGTCCATATTCCAGATTTCATTTGCTACCCTATACCTTTTGATCACATACATTGATTTTTCTTTTTCTTGTCCACACATTTAGCATATCTCCTGCATCTCAATTCCCTACTTGTTTTTGTTGCTAAGTACTGGTAAAATTCCATTATTAAGGCGCTATCCAAAGATCTTTATCTTTGTTGGTAAGTTCAGTTTTCATAGTTGTTTCCAAAAGCCATTCTCTGAGCCAGCAGTTGTACTGTCATCATGAGGTCTATTTAAATACAAATAGACATGAAAAATATATTTATTTAAATACAAATAAACATGAAAATTGTATATTTATTTAAATACAAATAAACATGAAATTAATCTAAAGAATAAGGATATAAAGATAATATTTGTTCACTAATGCCTATGCCTTCAAATATGCCTACTCACAAACAGTAGAATAAGAGCAACTTCTTATTAAAATCTTTGTATTTCATTTCATTTACCAGTTGTTTGATAAAACTCAAATTTGCTTTCTTGATGCATTCTACCGTCTTGCCAATGACCGATCAAAACAGAACCCAGCAACCTAAATCAACATGGAAACCTCTATCTACGAAATCCTTCTCCAAAGTAGATAATCACTAAAGAGAAAATGAGGTTAACTTCTACTACAATTTGCAGCATTACTTTATGTATTTTCTTACATTTGACTTACTTGTATTGCTTCTATTGAATTTGTTGCTGTAATTTAAAACAAATGAAACAAATGAAGTGGTTTTAAAAAGTATTGACAGTAATTTAAAAAGAAAAAAATATCATTAAAATTGATTCCATGATCAAATGAAACGAGGTTTTTTTTACAAAGTATTGACAGTAATTTAAAACATCTCATTCCTCACATTTGGCTTTGAAAATTAATTTAAAAATGGTCTACCTGGTGCATCTTTAGTGCTTTGCAAATATTTTAATAGCACATTGATTGGAAAGTCAAATTTCATACAGTGCTTCCCACAATATTTTGGTAGTAGTATCTCTTTTCTTATTAGAAAATTATTTCTAGCTAATAAAAAATTAAAAAAAAAGTGAAATTCAATTCATAAAAAAGTGAATACTATTATTAATAGAAAAAAAATTATTTCTTTTTTATGACAACAAAAAGATTTGATTTTTTAATATACAAGTTGATATGTTTGAAATTAAACAAAATATTTTTGTTGACAAATTTATTTATTTTCTTTTCTAAAAAACCTTATCTTTTAATATAAGTCCACTTTCATATAATATAATAAAAAATCTGTCAAATGTTTAAATTTTTTTATACAATTATTTTTAAAAAATATCATTTAATGAGTTTGAAACTTGAATTCTAATTTTTTTCTTTTATATATATATATATATATTATGACAAATAAATAGGACTCGTTCATAATCATTGATTAATTAAGTTGAATATCTTATTCTATTAAACAAAATGTGTGACACAATGGACGGCTGGAATCGTTCCAATCAAGAAAGTCAAATTTTAAGAAATCATGAAGCGAGTAATCAGAAATTAAATGAATTTCTCTCTATTAAAAATACTTCCAAGCAAGTTGAAGATTACAAAACTGATATTAATTATTTGTTTTGGTAAATGCTAAATGGTCCGAGAAATGGTATGTCCGACTTAATCCAACATTCCTAATATACACTATAAACATAAATAAATACTAGAACATTTAATTCAGTAGATTCAAATCTCTTTTTTTTTTTTTCAAATTAAAAAAATCTTAAATAAAATTATTGGATTTTCTAAAAGCTGTTCTTGTTTACTTTTGGTTGGATGGAGTAGTTCTCTTGCTGCAAGTAAAATGATCCATTGTTAATTTATTTATAAACAAGGTTTTTTTTTTTTTTTCTTAAGCCAAATGTTTATTAGAGATAAAAAAAAAAAAAACCTTCATAAGTGAGATACATAAATGTCACTAGGAAACATAGTTACAAATCATATAGGAAACAACGTAAAAATCATCAAGCACAATTCCAATGGAAGAGACTTCCACCTAAAAAGAAGTAATCAAGACCAAAAAAAAAAAAAAAACCCTTACCCATGGTCGATAAAAAAACATAATTAAAATTGTTAGGATTTAAAATTTAATTATTAAAATTAAAAATTTGGTACTCTTTCAACTATTCTGGTGATTGATCTATTGTTATTTTGATCGACTAGATTACTTAACTAAATAACTCTTTCAAACCTAATTTTTGGAAAGAAAATTGATCATATCATAATCATCTCACAATTCGTTCGCTATAGGCTTTATGGAATTTAATACTTAGTTGATAATTTTGTTAATCGGTTTCTTTGTAGTAATTGAAATCTTGATGAGTAAGTGTTTAATTGACTTATCACATCTTCATTTTTTCTCAAGAACAGTTATTGTATAAACTAAATTCTTTGTATTGATTTTGAATGAATAAAATCACATTCATTTATCCAAAAAAACTAACTTTTTGCCTAACCAATGTCATTGTCAATAGTTTTTTTTTATAAAATATTTATAAATTCAATATAAGTTTTTTTTTTTTAAAAAAATTACCATATGTATCGATTCTGCAATGGAATGATCCACCCTCACCTAAACGTTGTTGTAACAAATTGGTAAAAAAAAAAAACTTTGTTGTAACAAAAAAATATTGGTTTAGACGTAGTATATGCATATAGGATATATAAAAAATTTATAACGTACTGCGAGTTTTAAGCCAACTAAAAGCCTTCAAATGGTTGAAAAAAAAATCTTTAAACAAATATAAGTAAAAACCTTAAAAAAAAAAAAATCCAAGTAGAAGGCTATCTTTAGTTAACTAAACTAAAGCCTAACCATAAGTGAGTATGAACATAATTAAAATATAAATAAAAAAAATCCCATTTCCAGTTAGGAAAACCTCAACAACGTGCATGCCATAAACTCCCAAATGTTTATATGCCATTCACAACACCTCAAAGCCTGCCTAATTACCCCTAACCCCCTTCATCACAAGCCAGCAGGCAGAAGCTCTCGATCCACCCATGGAAGCTCAAAATATTCCATCCACGCCACCATTGTCACCGCATCACTCTCACACATTATCTCCCAATACTACATCTACAACTCCTCCTATAAGCCCTCCATCAGCATCCCGACCCACAATCTCCCTTCAACAACCATCAAACAAGAAAGGGCCTTCGAAATCCTCCAAGATTTTTAGGCGTTTTCGTTCCGTTTTCAGGTCATTTCCGATCATAACGCCTGTCTGCAAGATCCCGGTCAGTCTCCATGGAACCCGGCTACACGACAACCATATACACGGAGGGACACGAATGACTGGAACCCTATTTGGGTACCGTAAAGCTAGGGTTAACCTTGCCATCCAAGAAAACTCTAAGTGCCTCCCGATTTTAGTACTTGAGCTTGCAATAACAACAGGAAAGCTCCTCCAGGAGATGGGGTTGGGGCTTGTTAGAATTGCTTTAGAATGTGAAAAGCGACCATCAGAGAAGATCAAGATCCTGGATGAGCCAATATGGACATTATTTTGTAATGGTAGAAAATCAGGCTATGGAGTAAGGAGGGAACCGACGGATGAAGATTTAATGGTAATGCAAACGTTGCATCCTATTTCGATGGGTGCTGGCGTGATACCAACCGAAGCTACGGAGAATCCTGATGGGGAGTTGACATACATGCGTGCACATTTCGAACGGGTAGTTAATTCTAGAGATTCGGAAACTTATTATATGATGAATCCGGATGGTAACTCTGGCCCTGAACTCAGCATATTCTTTGTAAGGATTGGATGAAGAATTAATGGTTAACTCAAGATATTGTCCTGGAAAACAAAGTTAAATGATCCATGCACGGTTATGCTAATGGCTGTTGATCAGTCGATCATCAACATTTATTTCAAGGCTAGTGAATGCATGAGAAAGAGCATCAAGCTTCGATTTGTACGTCCTGATGCGATTGTGATGAGTTCCAAGAGCATAGTCAAAGTGAGGAATTTGAAGATGAAAATTGACTGTTTCTAGCCATCAATGAGACAATTATGTTTGTTTAAGTCAGACCATTGATTTTAATTTCTAGTGAACAATAGAATGCCATTACTCTAGAAATGTTGTTCATGTACCATTTTATTTCAAAATTTTCATCAGAGTGAATATAAAGGATAAAGGATAGATTTCTCTAAAACATTTTGTTTTATTTTTTTTATAATACAATTAGGGGTATTACAGATTTTACCTTTATCTAATTTCTTTTTATACAATCTTAAGGGAGCACTCTCTTGTATCACTTTTTTTCATTTAAAATATTGCTAACAAAGTGCTTCCGCTAGTGATTGATATTAATTATAGAGCTCTTTTCTTTATCATCAGAATTAACTTAAAAACTCCATTTTGCCCACCGTTGTAATTTTTTTTTATAGGTGTTAAAATTCAAATTGAACTACCATGTTCATGACTCAAAGTTGATTTTTGTTATATATGATTACAAGTTCTTGTAACAAATTTTTCCTTTTAATCTAAGAAATTAAATGTCACCTCAAACATGCACTTGCAACTTTGCTTAATGACGAATTTGTACATCCAATTATTGAGAGAGGCGTTTGACCCAATCTCCCTTATTCTCCCATAACAAAAGGATTTTTACGAGATATTGAGGGTCAGAATCTGCTGAAAATATGCCTTTCACTTTATGAGATAAGATTAATTCCAAAATCTTATCCAAAACATGCTTCCCATCAATGGTTTCCCTTTATAACTACCAACTTTGAATCATTCAAGCCAGACCTCACATTCATCTTTCTACTTACCTAATTGGCTTTTTAAAATGTGTTTTTCTAAGGAGGCCATGATTTAGGATAGGAGAATGGATTATAATTATTAAACTTTGAACTTAACTTTATTAGATGTTAATTTTTAAAAGTAATTATATAAATTAATTAAATTAAACCCGAATTCTTTTAAAGTGTTTTTTTAAATAATTTTCCTTGATAATATTGGTTCTTATGATAAAAGATCAGATTTTATCCTGGATATTTTTGTATATGATGTTCAATTTTTTTTCTCTTTATTAATTATAATTAAATCCTCATATAATCTCATTTCTTTTGGTAATATTCGGGGCATCATCCCCATTGATATTTTTACAATTGAAAGATGCAAGAATTTGTGAGAGAAATACCAATGCATGATTAATATTGAAGATGAAAAATTTTCTTTACTTGTTAAGTCCTAAATGCGTTTGGAAATTTCTAACCAGCTGCATTCATTAATTGACTATGATAAAAAAAAAAATCACAATGTTTCAGTTCATATTTCCTTTTGTATAATTTTATTAATCCAACATTTTGGATTCAAATTTATTTAAGCAGGAAAAGCTAAAAAGCCTAAAAGCTCCATCTTGGCAGCCTTTAGACTTTATACCATTTCAGCCTATGTTGCTTTAATTTCCTTCGTCCGCAAAGACATGTAAAGTTAAAAAACCAATCTTGTAAAATAGAAATGACTTGATATTAATATTCCATATTTTATGAATTCAGGATTTACTCCACTTAATTTATACAATCATTTTTAAAAATAAAATTTAATAGATTTGAATTTAAATTTTAACATTAATTATTTTTTTATTTTTAGATTACAATCTTTTTATGTTAAAAAAATTCAAATTTTATATATCATTAGTAAAATTTTTGCAAACAATATTATAATATTTTTACATATATTTTTATTATATAAATATATTAATTTTTCAAATATTTCCTAATAGTTATGTAACAACTTTTTAAGTTTTAATTTAATTGATAAAATTTTTAATATATCTGATAATCTTTTATATGATTTATTGATTTTAAGTAACTTTTTACGCAACGAAAACACCCCAAACATTGTGTATCCAGTAGAGATTCTCAAAGTCATTAAAAAATAATGGTAAAAGAAGACAGTACTTACTAGTTAAATATAATTTTCATAATCACTAGTTTAAGTATAATTTTCGTAATCACTAGTTTGTTGACCCGCCCTCCCCTGCGTAAAATATTTTATGACAATAAATTAAACTAATAAATTGTGAAAGTATTCAAATTAAAAAGTAAATAACATTTATATATAAATAAAATAGGATCTCTATAATTGTATATAGTTTATATGTACAAAAAAAAATTGTGTTATAAGAAACATTGTACATCTTGAAAATTAATGAACAAACAGTCTACTTAAATAATCTATCCTCTCAAAGAATAAAATTATATAATAACATGAAGCTTTAAAGATTTTTGTTCATATATACATACACAACTCTTATACATATGTGTATATCAAGCTTGCATACATATAACATCAAAATTAAACTTCAAACAAAATCAGATACCTTCTTAAATAGACTACTTTTGAGGGTGAGATAATCATGGAAAAATAAATAACAATCTTTGTCATAACGTATAGATCTGTGGACTTACCGCTACACATGGATTCAAGGAAATTGTCACCAATATTTTTTATTTAGGTATGATTGGTCACCTGATCGAATTTGATCCACAAAACCAAACTTTAGGTTCGAGACTACAGTTATGTATGAGGAAGATTATAGCACCCTCACAGCACCTATCCCAAGGATGATACCAGTTTGATTCTAAATTATCTAAGCCTTAAAAATGTTTTATGTTTTATCTAAATATTTAGTATTGAGAATCAATCCTAAAATTATCCCAATAGTTTTGTAGTAGTTTAAAATAATTCTCTTTTCTCGAGAGTATTCATGGGGACTAATGTCCCATCTTAAAAAGGCTCCGTTATCAGATTTATTAAGGTTTTTTTATTTGAGAAAAATCACTAAAATCTCCTAATAGTTTGGTAGGACTTATTTGGAAGCAGATCTCCTAATAGTTTTGTGAGATTTTATTAAAAAATGTTTGTAAAATTTTAAAAAATTTCATTAAGTTTCCTAATAGTTTGGTAAACCTAATTTGGAAAGTAATTCTCTAATCGTTTGGGGGTGAAAACATTTTTCCTTTTTTATTTTTGAGAAAAATCATCCCTAATAATTTGGTGAGCCTTAATTTGCAAAGCCATATATTAATAGTTTAGAAGACAAATATTATATTTATTTTTGTTTTTATTTTTACTTTTTATTTTTGTTAATTTTTTTGAAAAAAATGATTTATGAAAAATTTCAATAGTTTGGTGGATTCCATAAATTTGTTTGAAAAGATTTTTTTTACTTATTTGAAAAAAAATTATATTATTTTTGTTTTTTTATAAAAATTGAAGTTTGTAAGATGTTTAACAAATAATAAATAGCTTAGTAAAAATAAATAAATAATAAAAGTTGGTGAAATAAAAAATTGAAATAAAAAAATAAAAATAAAAAAGAAAACCTACGATAGGGTCGAGTCAATATGTGGGTTGGCACGCAAATCGTAGTTGGGTTACACGTAGATCTAGGCTTGGCAAAATAGTGTCATTTTGGTATCATATAAAAGTTATTCCCTTTTGTTTTTATTCAAAACTACCTGACTCTCTCTCTAGCTTCTATTTTCTCTGTCTTCTCTCTAAAAAACCAAAAACCCCTAAGAATATTCAATCGAAAACTGGGAAAACCTACTAGTTTTTGGAAAAGTTACTGAAAACTTTAATCAAAAACTAAAAAACCCACCAATTTTTGGAAAAGTTGCTGGAATCCCACCAAAAAATTCAACCTTCATCGAAAAATTCAAAAATTCATCATAAACCCAGATTTTCCAAAAAAAATTCCAGATTTTCCCAGATTTGCCCAGATTCCTCCAAGAACTCTTAAGAACCTCAATCCTACCTCTAGAAACCTAAATCTAAAGCTAGAAACTTCAAATCAAACCTAGACAAAAATCAAAATTCCAAAAAATTTTTATTGCCAAAAATTTTTCAAAACACTAACTCTCCCCAAAAATCAATCGTTTCCCCCTAAAATCAATTGTCTCATTCAAAAATCAGCTGTGTGTTCTCTAGAATTTCTAGTTCAATTTATAGGCAATCTTCAATCAATTTAAGGATTAGACAGAATCCAATCCCAGGATTCAAGCCAGATTGGTTTTGTTCGAACATGATTTTTGGCTAATTTTTTGTTGATTTGTCTAGATTAAATCTGAAAATGAATTAAAACCTTTGACTGTGTCTAATTTTCAATTTCTTTTGGTTCAAATGCAAAATTTGCAAAATAATAATAATACTAATGATGATGATGATGATGATAATAATAATATAATAAAATAATAATAATAATAATAGTAGTAATAATATAATATACTATATAATATAATATATTAATATACCATACTATGGTAATAAGATAATATAATATAATAATAGTACTAAAATAATATACTATGCCATACTATAATACAATATTGGTAGTAAAAATTGACCCCAACTGACCCTAGGCATAGATGAGTGTCTATAATTGTCCCTTTTTGCACATCTTTATTAGACAAGGATGGTGCAAAGACCTAGACGCCCATTTTGTTCCAATCCAAGAGTCAAATTAGTAACAAAAAATGATCGGGACGAAACGTGAGTTCGAAAAATGATATGGATTGAGCCAAGATCAAGGATAAATGATCGGGACAAAACTACGAGTTAGAAAAATGATCTAGACTAAGCTGAAATTGGATGATCGAGATAAAATAGAGAGTCTAAAAGATAAAGCGATCAGGACCGAGTCGAGATCAAAAGTGAATGACTGGGATGAAATCGCAAGTTAGAAAAATGATCTGTACTAAGCCAAGATTGAATGATCAGGGCGAAACTATGAGTCCAAAAGATAAAACGACTAAGACTGAGTTAAGATTAAAAATGAATGATCAAGAAAAAACTGCGAGTTAAAAAAATAATTTAGACTGAGTCGAAATCAAATAACCAAGATAAAATTGAGAGTTTAAAAGATAAAACGACCAAAACTGAGTCAAGATAAAAATTGAATGATCGAGACAAAATCGTGAGTCAAAAAAATTATTTGGACTAAATTGAGATCAAATGAGTGATAAGCGATAATGCAACGATGCAAATGCATGTCCTATCTAGGATACAAATGTAAACACAATGTATGTAATGTTGATATCATGAAATTTCAATTGTGGTGACAAGGTTCTTAAGACTTCACTAGTCATTTTTAGCTTCTCAACATTAATAATCTCATAGCAAATTTTGTTAGTTAATCCATGTCATTCTTCTCATCTAGTTATAACTCATAAGTCATCTTTGTCATTTTGTTTGCCCCATTTTTAAATCATTTTCTTAGGTTTCTGTCACTTATCCCATCTTGGACTTCTTTCAAAAGAATAAAAAAATCTTTTACGTATAATGTCATTCATTTATTTACCATAATTCAAATTAGTGATAGACATGATACATTTCCTTGGTTCATTCAAAGAATATTCATTTAATAAAGGATAAAAAAATGGGTTTTTATTGTTGAAAAAACAAAACATATGGTCAAGAATAACTTAAAAGATGAACAAAAGAAAAATGTTGTGATTTATTCAAATAGGATATTAACATCCAAAATAATGATTGTTTAGACAATTTTGAAATTAAACTCATAATCATCTTTTAAAAACACATATCTTAAATCTTTGAGCCAATCATCATCTTCATTCCCAAGGATCTTTACATGAAGTTATTTTTTTCAGTTTTTATCTTTACTTAAACTACTCTTTCAGATTTTTAGTTTAAGTCTTCCCCTTTTTTTTTCTTTTTTCTTTTTTTTTCTTTTTTTTACCCTTTTTTAATCTTTTTTTTCCTTGCTTTCATTTTTTTTGTAATTTTTTCTCTTTTTTTTTGGCACACCTATTTCCCATTTATCCTTTAATCCATCTGTGACGTTTCGTTCAAGGTTTTAAATAATCTAATGGCAAGCTTGCCTTAGTTCAATTCATGATTCTCTAGCTCAAGTATTCACATTCGATCAAAATAGACTTTTAAGGGACATAACATAGGCTAAGGTAAACAGTGTAAAAGAAAGGGATAAAATAGGCCCAAATTGTATTCGAATGGTAATAAAATCAAGGATTATTTCTTCATATGGAGTACATTGGCATTTTATCCCATCAATTTCTCTTTCATTTTTCTATCTTTTTTTTTCTTTTCATAATTTTTCAAGAAGATTTGAGCACAAAAGGGTTTTTTCCTTGAAATTACAAACTTCTCAACTTTGCCCCCCAATGTGGAGTGATTTTTGGTTAGAGTTCTTCAAAAAAATTTTTCAATAGACTCAAATAAGGTAACAAAAGATAATTTTACTTCTTTTTTTAAGGATAAAAGAAAAATGACCATTTATCATCTCAAACATAAATACTCTTAATGAAGAATATTTATTAACTAACAGCAGACTTGTGAATAAGCAATTAAAAAGATCATGTGTTGCATCATTTTTTAAATTCTTTACCAGATATATCCTTCTTATTCAGCAGTCTCAATGAACTAACAATCTTTAATTTATCAATCAAATCATCATGAATGGTGTTTTCAAAGTCGAATCCTGAATTATCATTACGACTGTCTGAACATTCATTATTTCAAATCAAAGAATAGATATGGGAAAAAGTGTAAGAAGGTGAAAATAAATAATGGTGTTTCATTCAAAAGAGGAATGTCATGAAAATGCATCAAATCTGTCACTTTATTAAAATGATAAAAAAAAAGACAAAATTCAAGTACATAAAAAAAGATCCATATTCTCAAAAAATCCTAAAAGGATAAGCAGTTCTAATCAGACTCTCCAAAATCATACCTTTGGATGATTAGGCAGTAGGTTACCACTGATATTGGATGCTGCGTGTCTACCAGTATCAAAACTTATTAGCCCTTCTTTGATCAAACTTTGCACCATATGTTTTAAAAAGATATAATTTTCAGTGGAATGTTTCGTCACCCTAAAATGGTAGTCACAGTGAGTAGTGGAGTCATACCATCTGGGATAAAAAGGTTCAAGTTATTTTGTAGGAACGAGAGCAATCAAATGGTTCTTGTAAAGCTTTTGGTAAAAATTTATGTAACTCATAGGAATAGGGGTCAAATGTGGGCTTTTTCCTATTCTGTGATTCCTACACACCACTGGTTGGGGTAGTTGGACAAATAGAAAGCCTAGTTATGGATGGATAAGAAGGTTGTAGAGTTAATTGGTAAACTACAATAGAAGCATGACGTATAGGAGAATGATTTGTGGGATAGATTGGCTGAGGGTAGTTTTTAGATTACTATTTGTCAAAACTCATAGCTTAAATCTCACTTTTCTTTTTCTTGGGCATCTTTTTAGCAATAGATGATTCTCCTTCTTTCAGTTTGCTACTCTTGATTGTATTTTCAATGATCTCCCCTAAAACCACTATATCGATAAAATTTTTAGTTGTGTTCGCTATCATCTTCTTGTAGTATGGCGACTTTAGAGTGTTTATAGACAGCATTGTCATTTCTTTCTCTTTTAGGGGAGGTTGTACCTAAACATCAACATCTCATCATTTTGGGAATATTCTTTGAAAGACTCAGATGCTTTTTTCTCCATCATTTGTAATGAAAGGCGATCATGAGCCATAACCATGATATGGCGATATTGGTTGATGACAAACTGAGTTAGATCCTTCTATGATTTTATGCGAGTCCTATTCAAATGAACATACCACCTTATGGTAAACCCAATTAAGCTATCTTGAAATACATGTATAAGCCATTTTTCAATGTTGGTGTGAGCTGTCATCTTATGATAATATATTGTGATATGTGTAATGAAGCACTTGATACTGTTATACTTTTCAAATTCTAGTATCTTGAATTTTAGAGGAATCACAACATCTGAAACCAGGCAAAGGTTAGCAGTATCCATGGATCCATAGAAATCAATGCCTTTTATAGCCCGTAATCTTTTCTTAATCATGCACATGGCTTGATCAATCTTTGAATCTTCCAAAGGTATAGCTATAAGTAATTTCATTTTTTTTTTATCTCATCTGGTTTGAAGATTTGAACAGGCTTATCTATCTTTTCAGTGAAGATAAGATTGGTATAGCTCTGACCATTATCTTGATTGTAATTTGGGAATGTGGTCTGTTGTTATTGAAAGCTTGGAATGGTTTGGGCCTGATACAAAGCAAAAATTAAAGGATACAGTGGCTCAATATCTTTATGTGAAATGTTTTCTTCTACTACTTTCCTTCTGTTTATCTTTTCTAAAGCTTTGAAGATCTTGCTTAACTTTTCTTCAAGTATCTCTTGGGCTTTTTCTATCCTTTCGAGATGAGTTGCATTATCTTGCTCCATCTTCTTAGCCCTAGTCTAAGTGTAATATTGGTATTAAGCTATCTTCGAACATTGATTTTCACAATATGTAAATTTAAGATGATGTTCATAGAACTTTCAAATTATACATGAGAATGAGTACTAAAATAAAATGCATGAATGCAATAAAAAAATTTACCACATAGCAATTGTTATTAAAGAAAATCTTTATTGAATTAAAAAGTTATTTGTAACCAAATCTAACATTACATCTATGAAAAATTAAGAACTACTGTGAAAAGAAACCCATGGCTCATCGATACTGGCTTTGCACTTTGTTAAAGAAATCTACCAATTTCTGACTATGTCCTCCCACTAGTGGTACCCTTGCCTTCCATTTTTCAATCCTTTCTATCATGTCCTTGTATTGTAAATGGCCACCATGATTCGGTCAAGTAGAGACTTCAACTAGTTATGCTTTTTCACATATGCTTCCTTCATTTTCTCATATTCTTCAGTTACAGCCTTCATTTGCACTCTGATTCTCATCACCACTCTATTTTGCATCTGGATGTGCTTTTGTACTTCAAAGAGCATTACATCCTTTTCTTGTATTTGTGCTTGCAATTGTTTTTTTTTTTCCAATAGTTGGACCAATTCTTGATTAATGGATGACCTTGTTGTATTAGGGTCAATGCACAACTTCCTCCATCCATCCTTTTCTTGCTCCAATGTTTGGACTTCCATTTTTAGCCTTTTATTTACAAGCTTCAACTTTTCAGACTCTCGTTTTAGGCTAATAGAGGATTTGCCTAGGCTTTCCATTGATGTAATTGAGATTTTTTTTGTTAAAAAATATTTCATGGCAATTATTCCTTATGATGATGTGAATGCATGATAAAAGAAAAGAGCTAGTAAAAATATAAATACAAAGACCATCATACAGGATTAGTAAAAAAAGAAAAAACAAAAAGATAATAGACATCCAACCATATAACTTATTTAGGATTTTCTAACACAAGGGGAGGCATGGTTCTACCTATGGTTAGGCTTTTAAAGTTAACTACATATGGTGTAGATAAATTCTAAAAAGTTCCTAAATTGTTTGTTACATCATTGTTCATTATAGAGTAGTAAGACACCCTAATCGTCGCCTATCATAAGCTTCAAACGAAAATGGTTCAATTTACGTAGAAGTGTTTCGCAAGCCCATATGGAGATATAAAATCTCACGAGGGCATAGGTACTTTCTCCCTTCTAAGGGTAAAGCTCGAATGGAGAGCTTTATGTTATATATATGCAAATGAATAACATATATATACAATAAATAAATAAGCAAGTATAAATAGAAGTAAATGGGAAAAGGAGAAAATAATCCCAAATTTATTAAGCAAGGCTTGGATAATTAGGAATCATTTACTGGCTTGACTTTCGACATCCCCAGTAGAGTTGTCAAACTATCATAACGTATAAATTTATGGACCTATTATTAGACATGAATTCAAGGGAGTCACCACCAATCTTTTTTATTTAGGTGTGATTGACCACTTAGTCAAATATGATCCATAAACCAGATTTTAGGTTCGGGAGTGCAGTTACACGTGAAAAAGGTTATAGCACCCTCACAACGCCCATCCCAATGATGGTACTAGTTTGATTCTAAATTATCCAAGCCTTAAAAATGTTTATGTTTTACCAACATATTTAGTATTAAGAATTAATCTTAAAATTTTTCCAATAGTTTGGTAGTAGTTAAGATAATTCTCTCACCTCATAAGTATACATGGAGACTAGTATTCTACCTTAAAGAGGCTCTGTTGTTGGATTTATTAAGGTTTTTTTTATTTGGAAAAAATTAGTAAAGTCTCCTAATAGTTTGGTAAGACTTATTTTGAAGCAGATCTCCCAATAGTTTGGTAAGATTTTATTCAAAAACATTTGTAAAAATTTTTAAAAATTTTATTAAGTTGCCCAATAGTTGGATAAGACTTAATTTAGAAATTAATCCGCCAATCGTTTAAAGGATTCAAACATTTTTCCTTTTTTATTTTGAGAAAAATTATCCCTAATAATTTGGTGATACTTAATTTGGAAAGCCATATTTCAATAGTTTAGAAGATAAAAATTTTTATTTTATTTTATTTTTAAATTTTTTAGAAAAAAATTATTTATGAAATTTTTCAATAGTTTGGTGAATTCCATAAATTTATTTGAAAAGATTTTTTTTTTACTTATTTGAAAAAAAAATTATTTTTTTGTTTTTTGTTTTTTTTATAAAAATGGAATTTTGTAAAATGCTTAACAAATAATAAATAGCTTAGCAAAAATAAAATAAATAATAAAAGTTAGCAAAATAAAAAACTAAAAAAAAATAAAAAAAATAAAATGAAAAAAAAAACCTTCGATCGGGTCGGGTCGGCACGTAAATCCCAGTCAGGTTACGTGCGAATCTAGGTTTGGCAAAACGGTGTCATTTTGGCACTGTATAAAAGCCAATCCCTTCTGTTTTTATTCAAAACTACTCGACTCTCTCTCTCTAGCTTTCATTTTTTCTGCTTTCTCTCTGGAAAACCAAGAAGCCTAAAAAACATTCAACCGAAAACTGAGAAACCCACCAATTTCTACAAAAGTTACTGGAAAGTTCAACTGAAATTGGAAAAACCATCGGTTTCTGAAAATTTTGCCAAAATCCCATCGAAAAATTCAACCTTTATTGGAATATTCCATCGAAAATTTTAAAAATTCATCATAAATTCAGATTTTCCAGAAAAAAATCCTATATTTCCCCAAATTTGCCTAGATTCCTCTAAGAACTCTCTAGAACCTCAATCCTACCTCCAAAAACCTAAATCCAAAGCCACAAATTTCAAATTGAACCCAAAAATTAAAATTTCAAAAAAAATTTATTGTAAAAAATTTTTCAAAATGCCAACTCTCCCAAAAATCAACCATTTTCTTTTAAAATCAACTATCTCCCTCAAAAATCAATTGTGTGTTCTCTAAAATTTTCTAGTTCAATTTATAAGCAATCCTCAATCAATTTAAGGATCAAGCAAAATTCAATCTCAGGATTTAAGCTTGGATTGGTTTTGTTCGAGCATGATTTCTGTCTAATTCCTTACTGATTTATTTCGATTAAATTTGAAAATGAATTAAAACCTCTAACTGCATGAATTCAATTCCAATTTTCAGTTTTTTTAGGTTCAAACACATATTATGCAAATAATAATAATAATAATAATAATAATAATAATAATAATAATAAATAATAATAATAATAATAGTGATAATAGTAGTAATAATATAATATATTAATATACTATACTATGATAATAAGATAAGATAATATAATATAATAATAATACTAAAATAATATACTATGCCATATTATAGTACAATATTGGTAGTAAAGGTCGACCTTAATCAACCCCAATCTACAATCTTCTAAATTTAAAAGAGATTTGATGCATATAAATTCAAACATTTCAATGCATAATTATGTAAATATGATATGTGAAAACATACCAAAGCCTACAAATAAATTCGAACTAATATTTTTATCTAGTTCTATTAGCATTGTATATTATTGTCGTATTCAAAAGTACATGAGCATCATAGTACACTCTCGATTCTAAGCAATCATATAATCAAGCTTTAATCACTTTATCAATAGTGATGGAAAAGATAAACTGTTCATATAGAAAGAGTTTAGAAATATTATGAGAATGAGAAATGAAAATTTTCAAAAGAAAAAGCTAAAATTTTGTAGCTTAACCATGAAAGAATGCCTAAAAGCAAAAAGCAAAGAATACAATGCTAATAACAATTTCTAAATAAGGTTTACTTGAATATTTTCTTAAGAATAAGGGCAAATAGATTATATAGGAGCTTCATAGCACTATAGGGGAATAGGTTTTTAGCAGCTTTTTTTTTTTCATTTTTAGCGGAGTTTTTAAATGTCACTAAATGATTTGCGATATTTGCCAAAAATGCCATTAAGAGTATCCGCTAAACCTACGTTGGGGAAAATAGCGGCATTTTAGGAATAAACGTCGCTAACTAAACAACGTTTGTGTAAAAAATGCTGCTAAATTACAAAAATTAGTAGTGTTTGTATAAAAAAATGCTACATAATTTAAGAGCATTTTTGAACACAAAACACCACTCAATTACACAATTAGTGGTGTTTATGGACATAAACACCACTAAATTTAATGGCGTTTGTGTCCTAAAATGTTACTAGTTTCTATAATTTAGGGACTTTTTTAACACAAACGTCACCAAATTGAAGATTTTACTTTTTTTAATTTTTTCTTTCAATATTTACTATTATAATTAAATAAAAACTATTGAAAGAAATAAAAAATTTTCATAAACTGATCAATATTATAAATACAATAATATTATTTACATTTTTACATGAAAACACAACAAAATGTTGTTTACATTTATTTTTCTAAGAACATAAAAGTAGATAAAGAAAATGTAAGCAAATAAATAAATCAAACTCTTGATCACATAATATTGAACAATTTGAAAAGAAATTGATATTTCTCTTATCTTTGCCCACAGGCTCTAAAAGCACACACTACCTCTATAGCTATTTTAAGCTCTAACCTTCATGAAGTCAAATGAATAAAAGAAAATTCATCGTTAAGTGAAAAACCAACATGCCCAGAATGGTAGGACACCACAAAGTAAAATATTAGAAAATACTATTTGTTTTAAAATTATATATATCATATTTAATGGAAATAAATATGAATTACTGAGAATAGGATTTTTCAGAATTTCGAATAGCGATTCTTAAAAATTCCTTAGGTGAGATAGTTCATTTTAATATTGTCAGAGTATTGAAATATTTTTAGGAATTTTTCAATATATAATGTTCTTATTTATTTTTCAAACATACTAAAAAAATTTTTTTAAAGAAAATTAAGAAAATCAAATTTTAAATACTAAAATTAAGACCATTTTAGTCATAATTAAAGGATAATATAGAATTAATTGGTACATTTTTAAATGAGCATTGTAGGGGTGTTAATCCTTCTTTAGGCATAACCAACTCTTGAACTCAAACTGTTTTCATAGACCCAAAAATTATCTTTTTAATAAATTTTAACTAGTTTCAAATTTTATTAAGAAGATAAGTTTTAATAGATGGTTAATCACATCTAGCCAAAAAAGATTAGTGGCAACTCCATATTTTATTTTCCAAATTCATCTAACGGTCTTCAAAATCGTTATGATCGTGATGTCTGAGAGCATTTTAGTTAAAGTGCATTGTCTCAAGATGATCAATTGGATTGAAAATTTTAGACAACTGGGATTTGCGATGGATCATGAGTTAAGTGTTGACTTGATCTTATCATCTATTCATGTAGCTTGTCACAATTTGTAATGAATTTCAATATATAGCAGATGGAAGTAATATTACCACAATTGATGAATATGCTAGATACTGCTAAAAAGTCCATTAAGAATAAAAACTTAAGGCTCTTCTAGTTTCTTCATTTATGGCCAAGAAGAAATCAACCAAGAAGAAGAAAAGTAAAAAGGTTGATAAGAAAGAGGATGGAAGCAAGGCTATCAAGCTTGCTAACAACATAAAAAAAGACAAAGGTGCATGTCACATTGTGGTAAGAAAGGTTATTAGAAGAGGAATTGCAAGGTTTACTTGGCAAGCTTGAAATAAAAGAAGTCTAAAAAGACTTCTACTTCAGGTATATTTATAACCGAGATCAATCTATCTCTTCTTGATACATTTTCTTGGGTATTGGATATCAGATGTGGTTCTTATTTATTTAATGACATACAAGAACTAAAGAAAAGTAGATGCCTAAAGAAGGGAGAGGTGTCCTTGCATGTCAAAAATTGCATAAGTATTATTGCCTATGTTGTGAGGACTTATTATTTGTCTTTACCTTCTAGTTTAGTTTTAGAACTAAAAGATTGTTATTATGTTCCTGTCATAACTCAAAACATCATTTTAGTTTCTCATTTAAGTATGAATGATGGATACTCATTTAATATTAAAGACAATTGTTGTTCCTTTTATTTAAATGATGTGTTTTAACACATGAAAATGTGTGATAATGGCTTATATGTTCTTAGATTAAATAATGATGTTCTCAATATAAATATCAAGAAGGCTAAACTAGATAAATAAAATCAATATTACTTGTGGCATTGTAGTCTTACTTACATCAATGAAACAAGAATCATAAAGTTACATAAACAAGGATACTTTAATCTTTTTTATTATAAATCATATGAAAATTGTGAATCATGTTTACTTGGAAAAATGACCAAATCACCTTTTATTGAAAAAAGGCAAAGAGCCATTGTGGTTCTTAGATTGATACACTTGAATGTATACAGGCCAATGAACACAAATACTAAATGAGAATACTCCTATTTGATTACATTCACTGATGATCCTATAAAATATGATTGTGTATTTAATGAAACACAAGTTTGAATTCTTAGAAAAGTTTAAAGAATTTAGAATGAAAGTTGAAAATGAAAACTGATAAAAGTATCATGATATTTAGATCTGATTGAGATGATAAATACTTAAGCCATGATTTTCTAGATTATTTAAAAGAAAATGGGATTCTTTCATAATGGACTCCACCTGGATCACCACAACACAATGGAGTTTTCGATAGGAGAAATAGAACCTTGTTGGACATAATTTGATCCATGATGAGCAATTCGAATCTTCCTATATCCTTTTAAGGTTATACACTTAAAATAGCCATTTATTTTTCAAATATAATTTCATCTAAATTCGTTGACAATACACCATATGAGATGTGAAAAGGTAAAAGACCTAACTTATCTCATATAAGGATTTGGGTATGTGATGCTTATATGAAGCATATACAAGCTGGCAAGCTTAAAGCTAGATTGTTAAGTGTAAATTTGTAGGGTATCCAAAGAAAACTATTGGATGTTATTTCTTCAACTTTGAATAACAAAAGGTGTTTGTTTCTAGATATGCTGCGTTCTTGAAAAAAAAGTTTATCCTTGAAGAGAATAGTAAGAATAAAGTAAAACTTGAAGAAGTTCAAGAAAAACAAATTGACACAAAGATGAAATTTGAGCCAGTGGCTAAGGCATCAAATGCGTAATCGAAAGCTTAAACTGCATAAAAACTGCATAGGTCAAGTAAGACTCTCCTAGCTTCTAAGAGATATAGATTTCTCACAGAAAAAGATGAGTTAATCATAGATAATGATCCAACTACCTCTTAAAAAGCAATATTGGATATGATTTTGAGAAATGGCATGAGGCCATAAAATCCAAAATGGAATCCATGAATGAAAACCAAGTATGGACTTTGACGAAATCACCCAAATGGATAAAACCCATAGGGTGCATGTGGGTTTTCAAAAAGAAAACTGATATCAATGGTAATGTCCAAACATAGAAAGCCAAACTAGTTGCAAAAGGTTATAATCAAAAACAAAGAGTCAATTTTAATGAAACTTTTTCACCAATAGCCATTTTGAAATTCATTAAGATTTTGCTTACTATTGCAGTATATCGTGATTATGAGATATGGCAAATGGATATCAAAACAGCATTCCTTAACTAGAATTTACCAAAGGATGTGTATATGACAGAACTCAAAAAATGCTTATATGTGTGTAAGCTTTAAAGATCTATCTATGGATTTAAGCAAGCATCAAAGAGTTGGAATATACATTTTGATGAAGCAATTATAGAATTTGGATTTATAAAAAATGTAGATGAACCTTGTGTCTACAAGAAGACAAGTAGGAATGCAATTGTTTTTATAATGCTATATGTGAATGACATTGCTTATAGGAAATGATATACCCATGCTACAATTTACCAAGATTTGATTATAAAAAAAGTTTCACATGAAAGATTTAGGATACACAACATATGTGCTAGGCATAAAGATCTATAAAGATAAATCAAAGAGGTTGCTTGATCTCCATAATCTAGATACATAGATAAAATGTTAAAAAGGTTTAGCATGGAATAATCCAAAAAAAGATTTTTGCCATAATAACATGGCATAAATCTTTCTAAGGACATGTGTACTATGACACAAATTGAGAAAAACAACATAAATAAGGTTTCATATACTTCGACAATTGGAACCATTATGTATGCAATATTATGCATAAGGCTTGATATCTAGATATCTTATATGCTTTAAGCATAACAAGTAGATATCAAGCAAATCCAAATGAATGTCACTAGAAGGCCATGTAAATAATTCTTAAGTACTTGAAAAGAATTAAAGATATGTTTCTTCTCTATGATGGAGCCAAACTCCTTGTTAAAAGCTATTATTATACAAGTTTTCAATCCAACAATAATGATGGCAAGTTTTTAAATGGCTATGTTTTTACTCTGAATGGTGGAACAGTAAGTTAAAAAAGTTTTGAATAGAGTACAACTGCAGACTCTACAACCAAAGCTAAATACATCATTGCATCTAACGTTATAAAAAATGTTATTTGGATCAAAAGGTTCGTAATTGAACTAAGCATTGTTCCTAGTATTGTTGATCTAATAATAGTTTATTGTAACAATAATAGAGTTATTGCTTAAGCTAAGGAACCAAGGTATCATCAAAGATCGAAACATGAATTGAGGTGATATCATCTCATTAGAAACTTTGTTTCTAAAGGTGATGTTAAAATTGAGCGAATACCTATAAAGGATAACATTACTGATTCTCTTACTAAAGTTATGTCTTAGTAAAAACATGATAAGTATGTAGTCAAATATGGTATTGGATACATGCATGATTGGCTTTAGTGCAAGTGGGAAATTGTTGGCATTTACCTTTAAGCTTAATCATATTTTGGCTAAGATATTGTCATATTTATAATACTTTGATGTTTCTTATCTCATAAAGGTCTTATTTATTTATCATTGAGCTTAAGTACATGTATTTCAATATTGATGCTTATATGATAAAGTTCTTAAAATATTAAAAAAGCTTTATAAGGGAATTACAATAAGATTATAATTATGAGATCATCATTGCATAAAAGCTATATGTTCTATAATTGTTCCTAGTTGATGCTTTATCAATAAAAAGACATTGACAAAAGCTATTAAGACTAGCACATGCTTATGCTTTTGCTTATGAAGCAAGCAACCAATCTCATATGTTAAAGTTTAGATAAACTTGAGCTAACAATTGGGTGCTTGTTACAAGAACAAGTTCACTAAACATGACTCGATATAAGAATGCTATATGGCAGTTCACAAGTGTCTATAGCTACATTCTCATGTGATGGTTGTATAAGTGATTTTTTGACTTGAGATTACTTATAATCTTATATGATAAATGTTATAATTTGACTTTACTTATGGTTTTAACTAAGAATGCTTTTGTCGAGTATTGTTGAGTATAACATGAGGCATATGAGGATGTGTAAAGTAATCAAGATGAAGTTCATCACTTTTTGTGATCAATAGAGTATCTCAACTAATCTTAATTGAATTAACTTGAGAAATCTTTAATCAAAGTACAATAAGATTTTAAAATTATTCTAAAGCTTATTTGTGAGTTAATGTCAATGACAAGACTTAATATGGTTGAACAAGATTGAATAGACACTAGACTATACTCAATGTTCAAATCAAGATACTATATGATAAAAGGATATTAATTATATAATAAGACCATTCACTGATAAGTTGTCAAGCCATATTAACTTTTTTGTTAACAATTGGGGGTCATGGCAATAAAGTTAGCATTGATCATGATCTATAAACATAAAATTGGCTAATTAGAGAATTAGTGATGAAAACAAAATATTTTTTTATCCATAGCTGAATATTAAGGCTTACAATGTTTATGTTTATTGCTAATATGTTAAAAAACCTAATGGGTTGTACACAATAGGACAGTTGTGAAAGATTAAAATTGGGACAAATTAAGTTGAACTCAATTTGATTTTGTATAACCACAAATAGAGGAAATAAAAACAAGAAAAAGTGTTTCTTTTGTTTCGTACATTCGACTAGCATATGGTTAATTGTGAAAATTTACATTTCAAGCATTAAACCTAATGCGGTTGAATGCTTCCCTTATAGGAACATCAAACCCCCCCCCCTTCTTGTAGAATTAACTAGAGAAACAAGAAAAAAAAAAAGAGAAAAATTTTCACTCAAAAAAATTCAAGAGGTCTTGTAAACACTTACTAGCTAGAGTGTGGCTTTAAGTTTTACTAAATCTTAAAAAAGGTTCTTTTGTAAAAGTTCGTGTCAATCACCATTAGACGTTAAACACTTGGGCAACTTCTTAGCTTGAGAAACTATTTGAAAGGTCACAAAATTTAACTAGAGGAATTTCAACATCTAAGGTAAGCACCTAAGCCGAAACCCATGCATACTTGTGAAGTTATATGTTTGTATAATCTTATTGATTGATCTTGGCTTTAAAGAATTAAAATTTTGAAATTTTGACTGCTTTAACTCTATATAATGATGCATAATTTCCTTTAAGTGGTATTAGAGCCTTGTCAATATAGGTTATACAAATTAGAACTTTGTTTGGTTGTTCATGATATTAAAACTATTTTGATTGTATTTTGTTATTGTGATGTAGTGGCTAGAAAATTCATTTTTCCTGTATTGTTTTGATTGGATTATATTAAAATATCAAAGCATGAGGTTTAGGATAATTAGATTTAAATTTTATGATTTATGGATATTGTTTGCATGCTCAATAAATTTTTTGTTTGCAATCTATCCATATTAGAAAATTTCTACTATAGTGATTTATGAAAATTGTTTCTCACTCTAAGGATATTATTTAGCTACAAAAATTGAAAATTTTATCCAATTTTAATGTTTTTTCTTACTATTTTTGTAAAATTTAAGTGCCTAAAACTCAATTAACATTTTTTTTCTATGAAACCCATATGAGAAATGCATAAAAAACCAATAAAAACAAGATCAATTGGGAAAATTCTTAGATCAATAAAACTCATATTCAACCCGTTTATGTTTTCTTTATATTCAGCCATCTAAATCAATGTTTTATGAAATTAAATGCTTTTGTTTAACTTCACAACACATAAGAAACATGATTCAAGAATCAATTTCTGATGAAGCATATCAAATGCCAAAGTTTCAATCAAATCTTAAAGTTGAACTAAAACTTGAACCCAAATCTTTCAACCTCGATTTCTTTATTTATAGGTCAAATTAAGAAATGATTTATATATGGTTTTAATCCTCTTACAAGAAAGAACAAAAAACCCAAATCAATTTTTTAAAAAAATTAAAAAATAGGATTATGGCTACCATAAATTTTCACCCACACAAGCAAATCAAGCAAAAATAAATTTTGAAACATGATTTTAGGGTCCTAATATCATATAGCAAAGCTTTGATATCACATGAAAGAATGTACCTAAGACGTGATAATCAGGACACCATAAATATACAAAAAGAATAAACATACCTATTTAGGTAGTCATATATCTAGAAGCAAAATAGTTTTTGGAGTGGCTAGGTCTTTCAATTCATTCTTTGCTTACTTGTGGCTCTCAATGGATAATAACCGCATGATTGAAGGGAAAAGGAAACCTTAGCTTATTATCATTAAAACACTAGAAGTCTCCTCATTAAAAGCTTACTGGGTAAAAAATTTATACAATTGCTAAATCACACTTAGTATGACATGTAAAACCCATACATAAACAATCACTTTAAATTATTTGGGCTACCAAGCTTGTCTCCGATTAGAACTAAACTTATCAACTAGTTTCATTAAATTATTAAAATCACAAATTAATAGCAGTTCATTTGCAGAAAATTCTAACATTTGTTACATGCATTCTTTTTCTGTTCTTTTTCATACACTTTTTTTAATAAACACTTTACATTTGGTTACATTTTTTTCCTTCCTTTTTCTTTTTGGTACATGACTTATTTCCATCAATTAAGCACTTTAAATTGATTATATTCCTTTTTTTGTTGTACACATTCTTTTTATTTTTTATTTTACCGTAAGCATTTTATATTTGGTGAGCTTTGGTATGAGGTTTGACATAGAAATATACAAAGCCAGTGGCTATCAGATACGTTTGACAAATCACTTTGATGGAACACTCCAAAACTAGCCCTTCGCCTTCAGACCAAGAAATTGAGGAATTACTTCTTTCCCTGCCGAAAGAGCAAGGATGGTTAGCTGGTGGCCTATTTCTCTACAACGGCTGTTGGTATCCATCCAAGATTCTTCGTAACATTATCACCTTTCAACGACATTTCCAAGCTGAAGATCATGATATTATCCTTGCCTCTAGGCCAAAATCAGGTACAACTTGGTTTAAGGCTCTGATATTCTCCATTGTCAATCGTTCTCGTTACACAAATTATTCAACCAGTCCATTGCTTATTACAAATCCTTTCGAACTCGTACCCTTTATCGAGTTCATTCTCTATGACAAAAAAGAACTTCCTGACCTTTCTTCTATTGAATCTCCAAGGCTCTTTTCAACTCACATTCCATATGCATCTTTGCCTGTATCGATTAAGGGGTGTAATAACACCCGAATTGTTTACATTTGCCGAAATCCTTTTGCTGTTGTGGTTTCCTCTTGGCACTTTGCAGCTCGAGGTCGGAATAGCTTGGGAAGGTCAATGGAGGACTTTGTTGATAGCTTCTGCAAAGGTATTGAAGGGTTCGGATCGTTTTGGGACCATGTGTTGGGGTACTGGAAAGAGAGCCTGGAGAATCCGAGCAAAGTTTTGTTTTGGAAGTATGAGGACTTGAAGGAAGACACTGATTCCCACTTGAAAAGGTTGGCAGAGTTCATAGGGTTTCCATTTTCAATGGAGGAAGAGAAAGAAGGGGTGATTGAAGAAATTTATAAACAATGTAGTTTGAGCAGCTTGAAAGATTTGGAGGTGAACAAAACAGGCAAATTCATGCCAAATTTTGACAAGAAATGCTATTGTAGGAAAGGTGAGGTAGGTGATTGGGTCAATCACCTAACTCCTTCCATGGTAGAACGTTTGGAAAAGATCAGTGGAGAAAATTTGAAGGATCTGGAGTTTCCAAGCATCCACAGGACTGAGGAGTTCATCCCGATCATTAGATGCCAATATGCCTCGTCTTCAAAATAAATGAATAGGTATGTGAGCGAAAGCAGGTCGTTTCCTGTGGGCAGTCCAATATTTAAGAATCTGTAATTCTATGTGCTTGCTAAAGTTTGTGTGGCTGGCAAATTAGGAATAAATACTTTGTGCTTACTTTATATCACGACAATGACACATGCATTTCACTTTTTATCAATTTTTGTTTAATTACTCTCTAGATTCAACCATAATATCTGCCCGGGTACTTTGAAATTTTATTTTTGATCTGGTCAACTTGTATTAGTATTTGAGTAGTATTCTTCAATTATTAATTATTTTTAGGTAATTCGGCTTATTTCGCATTGGCCAATACGTTGTTGAGCCCAATTCATTTGCAATTCAATTTTCAAAAGCCCAATATTAATTTGTGTAAAATCACATGTGATAGTAAATGGATAATTGATATTGTTTGACATATCGTTGAAATGTAATATTCAGAGTTCAAATTGTCTTTATTTATTACAAGTAAGGATTTTTTTTTTTTGGGAATTATAAAAAAGAATTGGGATAATCTAAAAATTACTTTTACTGGATATAGATTTTTTAAAATAATCAATTTAAATAAATCATCAAAATAAAATGTTAATTGTAATAAAGTTGTATTTAGTTTATATATGTTTAAGTTATAAAAATTTTATGTTGTTTTACGGAAAATTAAATATTTTCAATAAATAAAAATTAAACTATTATCAATAAATATAAAAATAAATAAAAGTAATAAATAGATGATTGTTTGATAAATCTTTTTAAATGTAATTTTTTAAGGCAAATCGAAAATGTTTTAATTTTTTTTTAATTATTGCAAGTAAAAATATTTTTAGATTTTACTAAAGAGTTGACATAATTTAAAATTATTTTTATTAAATAAAGATTTTTTTAAAATAATTAAAATAAATAAATAAATAAATAGTAAAATAATAATAACAAACAAATATTAATTAAAATCTTTCGAGCATGAATTTTAAGGAAAGTGAAAAGAGTCTTCTTTTTTTTTAATTATTACCAAATAAAAATATTTTTAGATTTTGTCAAAAGTTGGGATACTATAGAAATATTTTTCCTAAATAAATATTTTTCTTAAATAATTAAAAGGAAATTTTAAATAATATTAAATGATTATTTGATTAAATCTTTTGAAATGTAATTTCTAAGGAGAATAGGAAGAGTCCTTTTTTTCTTTACTATTGCCAAATAAGAATGATTTTTTGGATTTCACTTGCTATCATCCTGAAATTAATTTTGCAAATAAAGATTTTTTCAAATTATTTCAAAAATTAAATAACTATAATAAGTTATAAAAATAATATAGGTGTGATTAATTTGATGTATTTATGTTATTTTGCTGAATTTGTGAATAAAAATATCTCATGATGAAAATTTTAAGAATTTTGTGAATAGTTAAACTTCTCAAAGTTTTCTAAATGAAAATATTTTTTATAAATTTCACTAAAGTGTTAAAGAATTTATAAAATGTTTAAATAATAAATTTTTTAAAAATAAAATAAATAAATAATATTTTTATGAACAAAATTTTTTAAAGAATTAATTTTAAACATTTAAAAATAGTCATATCATCAAAAAAAAATGATAATACATGTTTAATTAGTACTATTTTTTAGACAAGCAGTATAAGAATGTTAATACCTTTCACATGTTTGATTTTGTAAATCAAAAATGTCTTTTGATAAATCTTAATTAATTTTAAAGTTTAATTGAAAAGATAATTAATTTTATGTAACCAATCACACATTAATAAAAAAATTGGTGACAATTTTATTTTCTTAAGTTTAATGATACGAACCAAAATTCATTACGAAACATATGATAAGAAATTTATTGCATTTTAAAATTAGAATGGGAAATTACATTAATAGAAATATTAGTGATAAATTTGAACCTCTCACACCAATAGAATGAAAATTTGTACCTAATCGTGTTTTTTATTGAGACCAAAGAATCGAATACAACTATTTGAGTCAGGACATGCATTTTATCATAAAGCCAAATGGTCGAGTGAAACAACAACAAAGTATTGATCCAACAAACCTAGTTCTGCGAGAGTTACCGCAACAACTTGACATGTTATAACCGTAACCACAAAAGTTTATATTTTAA